>RJWJ010003378.1:25618-77816 GCA_004363605.1 Indri indri
GACCTGGAGGACGAGGCGGGATCTGAGCAGGAAGACCTGGAAGACAGATCTGGTGAGATTGCTGGCTCGCGAGCACGGCCTCCCTGGGTCTCTTCTTGCTGGGACGGGGACAGCCTTTTATAAAATGTGAAATTACTGGTGAAATTATTGTCATATCCACAGCCGGCCTCGCCGAGGTGTGGGCAAAGGTGGGGAGAAACCCCTCTGCACACTGGCCACGCTCTGGCTCATACGTCCCGCAGTCACCTGCAGTGGGACGGAGGCTCACCCTGTGCTTGTCCTTCATTCTGAAACCCGCTGGGACAGCACAGTTCACTAGCTCTCTTCTCTGGTGAGAACAGGAGAGCAAAGTGAACGGTGCGAACTGTGGCGTTTGCAGGGAGAGTGTGACCAGGTTGGGATTTCTAGCAGAAAGAACAGAAAGGTCCTGGCAACCCCTGCCCCTGCACCCCTGCAGGGGCACGTTGTCATCATCTCGTAGGTGCAGGACAGGTTTAGCATGACCTGAGATTTGCTCTAGCCCAGGACCTCCCGGCTAGGACTGGGGCATGTGGACAGCTCTATCCTGTGGTTTGTTCTCTTTCTCACCAGAACTCTGAGAGCTGGCAGATGTATCACGTGATTTATTTAAAGAATTTCCAGCTCGTTTACACTGGTTAATGCTGTGTCCTTCAACTTCTTTGCAGGGAACAGTGCCTTAAAAGGCAGGTCTGCTTCGGGTGCACTGGTGGCGCCTCCTTCCTTGTGCCCTCTTGCCACCCTGAGTGGTGCACGGCCTATGAGATCTGGCTGCCCTGTCCCAGCCCAGCTGTGGGCACTTGCCTCCCACAGAGGGCTAAACTCCACTTTGGAGGTTTGGCACATGCTGCCTTCCCTCTGACACGGTCCTTAGGCCGGGAGGTACATGGTCCTAAAGCATCTGCCATGATCTGTGGATCTGTGTTTCACAGTCTTTCAAGATAACCCCGTGGTTATCAGCATTAGAACGTCGTAGACAGATAACCCTCATGTTTAGGACTGTGCTGGTGAAAGACCAGGATCAGCAGCATGTGTCAGTGAGTCTGCAACTTGGTGTATGTTGGCTGCGTGTTCTTCCAGAGTTAGATTTTAATTCTGAAGGACTAGGACTCTCTCCTGGGTTGACAGGTCACAGATGTGGTCCTGGCCTTGCTTCCCACTACTGAGTCGGGGCTTTGGCTTGTCTGCAGCTGGTCTTGGCACGGGCACTGTTGTTGCCAGGGCTGAGGACACTGGGTGTTGGGCGCTGTCACGTGACTCGTGGCCATTCTTTCCTCGAGAGTCTGAAGGGCCCACTGGCTGCCAGAGCGAGCGTGGGAGCAGCTCAGCCGGGTGCCTGCTGTCCCCGAGCTCACCTTGTAGCAGCAGAAACAGTGGCAGAAAGCAGCCACTAGGGTGCCAGGTAATAGACGCTGAGAGCGGGCAGACGTCCAAGGAAGGGGCAGGGAGAAGCTTCTAGAGAAAGGCACACTTCAGCTGCAGTCCGAAGGGTAGGAGAGCTGGCTGGGTCGTGGTGGACCTGGGGCCAGGGATGGAGTCTTGTTAAGGGGCAGACGGTTCGCAGAAACCTGGGGCCTCAGAGCTCCCGGCGCTGGAGAGGCGTTGGCTGTCGCCAATGGGTGCACAAAACTGTACTGAGCGCCACACTTGTTCCTCCAGCACCAGTTTTTGAAACATAACAACGTAGCCAGTGTCCCTTCAGCTGGTGGGAAATGCAGCCAGGAGCTCCGAGAGCACTGCCAGCCCTCCCGCAGCTGCCTCGTTCTGCGCTGCTGCTCCTCCCACCCTGGTGTTTAACCGAAAATCACTCGTGCAGCTGTTTATCGCACTTCCAGCTCTAGACACTGTCTCTCCACATCTCACCGTAAAGGACGAGAACCTGGGACTCTTACCTGCCGCCGGGCTCCCAGCTCTCACTTTCCCGGCTCCCAGCCGTGTAAATTGCTGTTCTGTGTGCGTTTCTCTCTGCCAGGTAACCAGGGGGGCCTGGGAGTGACGTCCCAGCAGCACGACTGGTCCTGCCCACGCTCGGGACTGGAAGGGCCCAGAGTCGTGGGGGCTGAGGAGGAGCCTGCCTGCCACGCCGCGTCTCTTGTCTGCGTGACCTGCCTTCCTTTTTATTTTAGTGTTGTTTTAGCGGCATTTGGTAGGAAGAGAAAATAAATGTGTATGTTGACTGTGCCACCTCTAACTTTTCTGCTGGTCACACCCCAGCCTCAGAACCACTAAGAAATTGGCTAAAAGTGCTGCGGCCAGCGGCCCAGTTCAGAATCTCTGCTCTCCACGTCCCGCGGGGAGAGGAGCAAGCCGACTAGAGGGGAGGTGTCATCTGAAGGCAGGCGGCTCGTTGCCATCGCGTCTTGGGCAGGGGTGTTGGAAATCCTAGTGGCCGCATGGGGGCTGCTGTGCTGAGGGAGACCTGTGTGGAGGCTCAGCCGCCGATCTGATCATCGTCTCTGAGGCCCATGCTGGGCCCTGGGGACTGTCCTGACTCACCAGGTCTGTCCACTGCTTTGAGAGCTGGTCCGGCTGCTCAGGAGGCGGGTGTCCTGTCCCCGGCTGGGAAGCAGCTGCAGTTGAGTGTGGTGCAGTGGCAGCCACACCTGGCAGGGCTGGGATGTCCTCCTCAGGGCCGTAGATGTGCTATGGGCGTGGCCCTGCAGGTGGATGGCTTGTTGTGTGCCCACTCTGAAGCAGGGACCTGTGTCCCAGGCAGAGCTTGGCCTGCTGGCTTCCAGTGTTCCCGTCCACGCAGCCGCTTCATATTTTCCTTAAGGTTGTTAACATTTCCTCTTCCTCGAGGTTCTGAAGATTCTGAAGACGACACAGAGGCGTTGGTGGTGGTCACAGACACTCAGGAGAAGCTGGAGGCCAGCAGCGCTTTCACGTCTGACGAGGATGCGGACAGCTGCCCCATTTGTCTCAACGTGTTCCGAGACCAGGCCGTGGGCACTCCAGAGAACTGTGCCCACTACTTCTGCCTGGACTGTATCCTTGAGTGGTCCAAGGTGCGTTCCCTTCTCCTTGGGATCCTCGTCCTTCGGGATGGCCTGTCGCTTACAATGACCACCCCCGCCGTGGTCGGCCTCCTGCTCTGCAGAGGAAGCCGGGGCCCTAGGCTTCAGTCCCAGCATGGCCTTCGTTCTGCGCCATGGTCTGTGCAGCTCCCTATGGCGGTGCGTCTGGGACCTGGGATGAGAGGAGCCACGTGCTTCCTCGGGGCCCTGGCCACGGAAACCCTAAATGACATCAGGGCCATCTGAGGCGAGTTGTGTGTCGGACAGGCTAGCGGGCCCAAGGGGAGCTGGCGTGCAGCTGTGCTGTGGCAGCGCGCAGTCTGCTGCTTAGCAGACGGTTCTGTTAGTAGATGCGGGAAAACGCGAGATGTGACTCAGCACTGAGTTATGATGACCAACAACCAGGGGAGTGCCCTTAGAACAGGGAAGGGTTGCCACGGGGTTACACGGTGCTGCCCACCTCACAGTGAGCCCTGAGAAGCCATCAGTCCCCTGCACGCTTTTTAAACTTGTTCTGAAAAATTTCAAAGAAGTAGAATGGTAGGTATAAGGTTGAGTGATGAGTACCCACTGTACGCTTCACCCGGCTTCAGGCCCCGTCAGCTCTCTGACTTCCGCATTTCGCCTCGGCCGTCCCCTCCCTGTACCTGCACCGGCAGCGTGGGCTTGTTAAGTCTCCACAAGGCCATGCCCTTGCCCACAGTTCCTGGTGACTGCGTCCTCCAGTGCCCGGTCCTCTTCTGTTCCATTCCCCCAGACAGCTTGACACTGCCCCACGTGGTTAGTTTAACGTGGGGCCTGGACGTGGCTCAGCTGCTGTGGCTGGTGGCGCCACGCCACCTTCTCCGTGTCTGGTTCTTCCCGTTTCTGTTCTTGTGCCGGTTTGGTGGATCCATGACCCAGAGGGCTTAGACTTGTCTTTGGCAAGCAGAGGCCTGGTTTAAATTGAGGAACAAGACAGGATGTTTGCAGTGTGTCTTCTGTTTGGTATTTATTCGTTTAACAGAAGAAAACTTACAGAGGCAAAAGTATTGGGTACAGGAAGGCATTTGCAAATAAGTTTATCAGTATGGAAATTTTACACATAAACCGTGGAATGCTAAGCTTGGCAAGATTGCTGGGTGTAAGGTTAATAAAGACTAAAAGTTATACTTAGAAATAAATCATAAAAACATACTTAAGACATTTAAAGAGCTTTTCTAAAACAATTGGAACCGAATAAAGTCAGAGCACTTTCCAGAAGAGAAATCTCCCTCCACGGAGATGGCAGTGGTGACGCAGATCCTGTCACAGCCCCAGTGGGAGTGTTCAGAGCACCCGATGGGTTGTGAGGTTCATCTGCGAGGGCCAGAAAGCACCACGAGTTGCCAAGATAGTTTTGAAAAAGAGACACATCATCTACTGGATAATATGGTTTATAAAGCTGTAGTGATTAAGCTGGAATGGGTCCCAGAATGGAAATCAGACCTGGGGACGGACCTGGACGCATATGCTCCATGGGTGACAGGCAGCATCTCCTTGCTGCCTGTCACCAAGGTGGGGCTCCTCTGTATGCAGCGTGCATGAGACAAATACTGTCGGGGGCGAGTCACACCACACACGGTGCCAGATGGGCTCAAGGTCTGGGGTGAGAAAGCAAACTGGAACTTTCAGAAGGAGATACAGCAGGGGTGTTCCGAGGGTAGGATGGGTCTCCTGGAAAGTGGAGAAGAGTCTTAGGCGGATGATGAGCACGAGGGAGCTCCAGTCACGCCAGGGAGGCTCTGCACGCCCTCGAACTGCACAGGCGAACGACAGACCGTGCCTCGAGTGGGGAGGATGGGAGCCGCCTGGCTCCCACAGGTAGGGGTGTCACACGTATGGCCACAAAGTTGAACGTACTCCTGGGCGTTTACCTAAGGAGCAGAAACACGTCCACACAAAGTCACCCTCAGATGTGCACGGCAGGTGAGCGGACGCCACCTGGACGGTCTGTGTGGTGTCCTCTGCTCTGTGGTGAAGAGGGCTGAGCTGTGTGAGCGGTTCCTGCTGTGACTGTATGTAAAGAAAGGCCCCACCACCCATGGTGACAGGAAGTAGCCACGGGCCAGACTTGGGAGTGGGGGTGCGGTCAGAGTTGAGTGTGCACTGTCCGCGGTGAACCTCCACAAAGTCAATCCAAAACAATTCGTGGGTCAAAACTACTGGGAAAGGCAAAAAATATTTTTAACACACATTTAATTAGTATTCACAGCATGAAGAGAAATTCCGAAAACTTAGTGGGAAACGCCCAGCGATCATGGAAAGGTGGCAGAGGGTGTGAACAGAGGCTCCCGGTGGAGGCTGGAAGGGCCGGGAGCATGAGCTGTCCCAGCTGAAATCCGGCCCCACCTGCTTCTGCCTCCTTCCTTTTGTTTTCCCTCGGTGCTTATCACTGAGACGGGCAGGGGCACATTCACCAGGCTGCCCTGCCCCCGCTGGGGGGGCGGCTCCCGGGCAGGGGATTCTGTTTTCTTCACGGCTGTGTCCCAGCACCTTAGCACAGGGCCTGGCCCATGCAGGCATTCAGTAAATATTTGATTTGCAGCGTAAAAGGAATTTTTGTCCTCTAAGTGAATTCTTTATTTTGAATACAGTGTTAACAGTGAAAGTGATTCTATAGGATTCTGGTACAATTTTTATGTCTTACAGAATGCCAATTCCTGTCCAGTTGATCGAACTATGTTTAAATGTATTTGTGTTCGAGCTCAGTTTGGTGGTAAAGTCTTAAAGAAGGTAAGTGGGGAAGCCTCAGCCATGCACATCCCTGTCCTGTGGGAGGCAGAGGCTTTCAGAAGTTGTTTGCTCCCCTGAAATGAGTGAGTGTTGGTTAAGTGCTCTTGAGAAATCAACTGAAATCTCTTTGTAGCCATGAGCATGAAGCCCGAGCTCAAGTGTCTGCCCTGTCAGGGCCCGTGGGTTCTGGGTAACAGCAGGTGGCAGAGTCGGTAGCCCCTGGGATGTCCCTGGGACCCCTACCCCACCTCTGGGAGCCTCTTTCTCACCCGTCCGCTCAGAGTTTTCTTTTTCTTTTTTTTGTTTAGACAGAGTCTCACTCTATCACCCGGGCTGGAGTGCTGTGGCGTTAGCCTAGCTAACGGCAACCTCAAACTCCTAGGCTGAAGCAATCCTCCTGCCTCAGCCTCCCGGGTAGCTGGGAGTCCAGGCGCCATCACCTCTCCTGGCTAATTTTTCTGTTTTTAGTAGAGACAGGGTCTCACTCTTGCTCAGACTGGTCTCGAACTCTTGAGCTCAAGTGATCCTCCCGCCTCAGCCTCCCAGAGTGCCAGGATCACACGTATTGGGCACCGTGCCCGGCCCGCTCAGACTTCTTGAGCTGCAGCAGGCACAGGGGAGGGGAGAGGAGGCCAGTTCTCTTGGGGCCAGATTTCAAGAAATACTTGGCAAAATTATTTACCATTAGGGCTGGAGTAAGAAGGTATGTCTTTTGCTCTGTGTGCTTGCATTTGTGTACCTGCGTTTTAGGGAATTGGACGGCCTCCGCAGTCCGTTGTTGATGGGCAGCAATGGGAAGGCCCCGTAGGAGTATACATGCCTGGGGTCTTCTCGCCGCCATGCAAGGCTGGGTGTGACTTTGCAGCTGCAGACCTACCTTTTTGTTCCAACGTACCTGAAGCCATGGTTGCCAGAGCCTTTGGCTCTTCTGTGTGCACGTTTAAATCAGAGCTGGGCGTGCGCGGCCAGCAGCAGCTCGGGTCCCCACGGCTTCCCTTTGTCTGCCCCTGGAGCTCTGCCTGGGCAGCTGGAGGCCCAGGGTATGTTGGCAATTTCTAAAGCGTTTCTGTTACATATGATAGGTGATCTTCGTTTACCTGAAATAGCTGTCGGTGGAGTGTGCGGACCCTGAGCTCCTCCTGTGTGGAGGGAGACTCAGGCAGCCGCCGAGGCCGCGTGATGCGGGGCCGGAGCTCTGTGACGGGCCGGAGTCCAGACGCAGTGGCAGGAAGTGCTGGCTTGCAGCAGGGCCTGGTCCCCACTTCGCCCTCGAGTAGGGGCACAGGTGCTAGGGACAGAAGAGGGGCTGCGTTCTGGGGAGAGCCAGGGTGGGGAGACGGAGTCCTGTGCACAGACCTTACGTGTTTCAAGGCTTGCATAACTGAAGCCCGGTCGTGCCTGAGCGTAGCTGCGAGGTTGGATTGTCACCACTCACTGGAGGCGAGGCTGTGACAGGCCCCGTAGAGCAGTGCACCTAGTGTCAGTTCTTGGCAGGCATGTTTCCGGGTCTCTGATAGTTATGTGATGGCTGTGACAGCTTCTGAGGTGTCAGGGGCTCGCTCCCGGCGCGCTGCTGCTCGATGCCTGTCCGCTGTGGCATAATGCGGCGTGAGGACACGCCCTCCGGTGCCAGCGTGGTCTCTGCCTGCGGCATTATCCTGCTTTGGGGCCACAGGGCCTCCCCGCTCCTCTCCATGGGCCTTAACTGTGTTTTCCGTTGCATCAGTTTTTCCTCTTAGATAACCACCCTGAAGTGGTAGAAAACAGAAACCACCGCATGCGTGTCGATTCGGAATCTCTGGCCCCGTGGAGCCCATATAAACCCTAGGCCCATAGATCTGCTCCAGATTAACTGCCCATTCCGACAGGAGTTGGCCGTTGCATTCTGGGCTCTGTTTGGTGTGTGACCAGCAGTTCTGTCTTCAGGTTCCGGTGGAGAGCACCAGAGCCCGAGAGGAAGAGGAGGAGGACCCGACCTTCTGTGAGGTGTGCGGCAGGAGCGACCACGAGGACAGGCTCCTGCTCTGCGATGGGTGTGACGCGGGGTAAGGGGCGGTCGGGGGCTGTGCATGGGTGGGCCGGGTGGGGGCAGGGTCACGTCTTCTCCACACGCCATGGTGCCCTTGGAGTCCCAGCACCTGGAGCTGCGTTGACCTGCCCTGCAGGCTGTTCTCATTACTGCCATTTACGCCTCTGCCTTTTTCCAAAAAACATTCTGAGGCTGCTCACAGAGATGCACGTGATACGTCAAGACGAAAGAAACCGGTGGGAAAGATGAGGAGGGAGGCAGTGGGCCGCCGGGGCGGGAGGGCTCTGCGCCTGCGTCGCCCTCCGTCTGTGTCCCTTCATCTTCCAAGCTGCTGGTCATCCCCCCGGTGTGCTTCCAGTGACCCTACGTCCTCTCGTCGCCATGGCACAACAGTAGACAGTTGGGAACCCTGCTCTGTGCTCGCGAGTGACGCTGGCTTCCTGGGAGCCTCATGGTGGTGTCTCTCCATTGCTGTTTTGTCTTGTTGGGTTTAGGCAGACCACCCCCTTCTCCATAAGCCCCATGCAAGGGGCTTTTGCTGTTGATTTGAAGAATCTTTCTTCTGTAAAATTGCAAGAGGATTCTGGAGGCTGGGCGGGGGCTCATGCCCATGATCCCAGCATCTGGGAGGCTGAGGCGGGAGGATGGCTTGAGCCCAGGAGTGGGAGGGTACCCTGAGCTGTGATCGTGCCACAGCACTCCAGCCTGGCGACAGAACAAGACCGCATCTCTAAAACTCATATAAATAAAGTAAAACATGAAAACCGATAAATATGGTTATTCTCACGCAGGCAGTCCTGGGTGTGGATGAGATTCGGTCCCGAGAACGTCTCTAGGTCTGTGTGCAGCTGAGACGCGTGTGCTGCCGTGGTGGTGGCAGCAGCAAACTGTGTGGCTCGTGTGTGGCAGTGACAGCGCAGCACTGATGACAGCGACACCCCGCGCTGGAGTAACGCGTTGCGGAAACCATCATGCTCTCGTATTTCAAACAGAACATAAAAGCTCAATTAAAAAGTTTAGATAGGAGAAATTTCAGAAAAGGATATTGAAGGTTAACACCTGATGTTGCATCAGCGCTCGGCTGACAGGAACATTACACTCGTTTTGATCTTCTAACCAAATCAGTGGCGACCTTTCTGTCGCGATAGCTGACCCCTCCACTGCTTAGGAGGAGCTGGGGCTTCCCTGGAGCACAGCCTTTCACGCGGCCGTTGTTCTCACTTCATCTGTAAACTGTCCCGACGGTTGGTGCTTTCCCGATGCGTGCTGCATCTGGCCTTGCTCCGGATGCTTAGTGACGTCCACCTCCCTTTCCACTGTAGTCACCTTTCTCTTCGCTGTGGGCTCACCTGGACTTGCAGTGGGCTTTTGCTTAGAGGCAGGTCACAAGGTAAACGAGACCCACAGAAATCACAGTCGTGCTGTGCACAAGCGACCATGGCAGCACTGAGAACAGCCGCTGCGGTAAAGCTGCTGTGCTGGCGACCCGCTCGCACCGTGTGGTTTGTTTGCACACGGAAGAAACCAGCTCCCGCATTGCTAATCTTACAGGGAGCGGTGGAGCCTGCTCATAAGTGCAGAAGCCGCACGTCGGGTTGTCCGTACCTGGGATCTACGTGTGTTTCTGAGCATCCCCGTGGTGTTCATGTTTGCAGTCTGCCAAATTTTCTTACAGTTAAGTCTTTGGACTTAAAAATCACAAGGCCGTCTATAGATACGCTGATATTACTTGAAATAAGTACAGACTATTTCTAGACTTGTTTCTTCTCTGCCCTGCAGCTGTGGCTCGGAGGCCAGCTCCGCGCATGCAGGAGAGCCGTCGAGCTCCCTGCGCAGGCCGAGCCGCGGCCCCTGCAGCTCTCCTCTCCCACCCGCTCGCGTCTGACCTTCCACCCAGTTTCCTCTTCCGTGGCATGGGTTTGGTGGACACGGGGCTGGCCTGGCTGTTGGTGGGTGCCTGTCACACACAGAGGGGGCCTTTGCTTGGGTCCCTGGTGTCAGACATCAGCTCACGCTGAGCTCTGTGAAGAGAAGGTTGGATGAACCGTGTTGGACCCTTGGAATTCTTTGAATGAAGTTATAGCTCAGTTCTTGATTTTTTTCCCCCTGGAGAACGTGTATGGGAAGATGTCAGGTTGGAGTCTACTTAGGGTTCTTTGAGGCTCACTCAGCACGCGGTGCTGGCCCGGCCTGGGGTGTTTTGCTCTGTCTCCCATCTCTCGCTTGAGGTCCCGGTGAGGGCCGCGTGGTGGACAGCTTCACATGGGTGCAGGATTCACGGCGGAGTGGGCTTTCTCTTGTTCAAGCCTATGTCTCGGACCCCAGAATGGTTCGACTCTGATTAGTGAATGAGAGTTGAGTTGAATTTGGGCTGTTTTCAAGCAGTTTTTGCTGGGCTTCCTCCCCTTGTTTGTTTATGCCTAGCTCAGGGCTGTCTGGGGTCTTCAGGTGGAAATTTCGAGAGTTCTGCCACAGACCTCCGAGTCCTGGCTGCGTGAAAGGGCACAGGTGGCTCACACCAGCGGCAGCTCTTCCTAAACTGCTTTTCTGGAGGCTTGGTAGAAACAATGGCGAGTGAGACTGTGGTTGGGTGAGATCCCAGCTTGCTGTCAGCAGAAAACCCTTTTCTTTCTTCATCAGCTTGGTGTGAGGCAGAAGATGCAGGAGGTATGCGCGGGCGAGTGACGTCTCCCACGGTCAGGGACGGGCCTCCCGGGGAGGTGGGGGCCACAGGCTGCCTGCTGCTGTCAGCTCGAGAGCACAGGCGGGAGACTCACTTGCTAGGCCCCAGCTGGCTCCATTCGGCCCGGGGGTGCTGGTCAGCTCGCCCCGTGGCAGAGCGGCCGGACAGGGCACGTCTGCACTTCCTCAGTCTGGAAGGCCGGGAGTCGGGAGTGCCTGCAGGGCTGGTTCCTGAGAGGCCCCGTCCTGCCTCCAGCCATGGCCTCTCCTCCACACACACTGCGGTGTCTCTTCGTAAGGACGCCAGTCCTGTGGGATCAGGGCCCACCCGGCCTCCGTTAACCTTGGCTCCTTAAGGGCCCCATTTCCAAATACTGTCATGTGGGGTTAGGCCTTCAACCTAGGGATTTAGGGGGTGTCAGTTCCGTCTGTAATGGGGTGTGTCGTGGATCACGGGCTCGGGCGCATGTGGGTGCCTGCTCTGCGGCTTGCTCAGTTGCGAGGTTCGGGAACTGGGACTGGGGGTGTTTGTGTGACCAGCACCCCAGACACCCCTGCACCCTCTTATTCCTGTAGGTACCACATGGAATGTTTGGATCCCCCCCTCCAGGAGGTGCCAGTGGACGAGTGGTTCTGCCCAGAATGTGCCGCCCCTGGCGTGGTCTCTGCCACAGGTAATGCGCTGCTCCTTGCTGAGGAGCGCGGGCCCTTCTGGTGGCTGGGTCTGCGGTCCTGTGGCAGGACTGTGGGGGTGGGCTGGCTGTGGTGTGAGGACTGCCAGGGCTGCCCTGGGGGAGCACGGCTTCTGTTGAGCTCCTGCGCGGGGGCTGGAGGAGCTTGATTTCTCGAGGCTGGGGGGGATTCCAGTCCTCGAGGTGTGGAGGACCAGGCTCTGGTGAGAAGCCCACAGAGGTGAGGGTCGTGATGTGTGTGTTTGTCTCTTCCCAGACGCAGGCCCCGTGAGTGAGGAGGAGGTCTCCCTGCTCTTGGCCGACGTGGTGCCCACCACCAGCCAGCTTCGGCCTCGCACAGGTAGGACCCGGGTGATTGCTAGGACACGGCAGAGTGAGAGAGTGAGAGCAACTGTGAACCGGAACCGCATCTCCACGGCCAGGAGGGCCCAGGTGGGTGGGTCAGCACCAAGGCCTGTCCTGGGGCCTCGGCCCCAACATTGATCACAGTGGGCGTGTGGGAAGGGCTGGGACCGAGGGTGTGCGTCAGCAATGCGGGATCGAAGGCCACCCCTGTGCGCCAGCCCAGTGGCTCTGGCAGTCAGCCTGCTGGGGAGCAGCTGAGCACCTTGGGTGCTGCGTCATCCCCTGTGGGTGCGGGCTGGGGGGGTGCGCATCACAGAGCAGCGGGAGCCAGGCGCTCAGGCCAAGCACAGCTCTGAGCTGATCCCAGGCGTGAAGGGGTTGGGGTCTCGGGAAAATCCCCCTGTAGGCCCAGGGCCAGCTCCCCACCTTCTGCCCGCACCTGAGCACACCTTCCTCACTCGGTTCCTGATGTTCTCTGGGGCCTCCTCCCCCACAGCTGCTCCCACCTGCCCCCAGCAGGGCACCAGCAGGAGAGGCGGGAGGGCGGGCAGAGGGGCGTGCCCTTCCTCTGCGATGTCCGATGTCCGGGGTCGCCCTCGACCTGCTTCACACTGCATTCAGGAGGGATTCGGAAGGCCATGGGGCCTGGCACCCCACCACAGACCCCTGCTGTCCTTCTGGCTCCTCGCCCCTTCCCCGCATGGCAGTGTTCGTCACTCTCCTCCCCGGGGTCCTGGCCCCTGGCGCTTGCTGTGGGGGCGCGCCGCACCCGTCGAGAGGCAGAGGGAGATGGCGCAGTGGCGGCGGCCGTGCTCAGGGCTCCCCGGGCTCCCTCGTGGGCGTGCGCTGGCCCAGCCCCGTCGCTGCCGCGCTGCGGTGGCCCTGCTGACCGGGTGCCCCTTTGCCATGTAGCATGTACCGAGGCACCTCACGTCCTCTCTGCTGGATGAGACCATCGAGGCTGTGGCAGCTGGGCTGAGCACTGCTGTGTATCAGCGCCCTCTGGCACCCCGAGCCCCAGCCAAACGGAAAAGGAAGACAGGTAAGTCGGCAGGGTGGGCTGCCTGGGTTCCTGCGGGCGCGCTGACCCCAGCTGTGCCACCCCTCGGTAGTTCTGCCCTCCAGGCCAGGGCCATGGTCATTTCCATGTCCTCTCTCTGCAACTTAATTTTGTCAGCCAAAAATACCGTGCAGAAGCCGTCCAGGCCCAGGGCTGGTTTATGAGTTTGTGCTGCCTCTGGCCCTCGTGCCAGAGTAACGACCGCGGGCTGTCCACAGCCACGCTGCCTCTGCCTTACAGAAAAGTTTCTGGAAGAATGCTGTCATTTTGTCTATAAGCGTCTGACAGAATGCTCCAGTGAAGCCCGCTGTGCCTGGGCCCTGTGGGAAGGGTGGAGATCACTAGTTTAGCGTCTTGTCTTGTTTCGGTTCAGTTCTATTCAGGTTTCCTCACCGTTGAGGAGTGTTCCCTTATGGGAATATACCACAGTTTGCTCGTCCGTTTACCTGTCAGGCACTGGGTTGTTCGTTTCGAGGCCATTAAAGCTGCTATGGATACTGTAGCGCCAGTCCTTTGTGGGCAGATGCCTCCATTTCTCTTGGGTCATTCGGAGGAATAGAATGCCTGGCTCATCCGGTAAATGTTTGTTTAACTTTGCAGGAAGTTGCCAGGTCTTTCCTCAAGGCAACTGTGCCATTTTATGCTCCCATTAGCAATATATGAGGGTCCCAGTTCCCACAGACTCTCATTTCTCTCTCAGAACAGTCGGATTTGATTTCGTCGTAGCAGAGGGCTGGTTGAGGCATCCTTCGGCGTGCCCTGCGGGCCGGCGTCACCACTGTTTGCTGCGGTGACAGGCGTCTTGTGTGGCCTGGTCCATGGCTCAGCTGCTTCAGGGAACGCACCTTCCTCTCAGCAAGAGCCGGAGCTCAGAGACCAAGTCTGAGCTCTGTGCGGGTGGTCGGTGGGTGTTTCTAGGCCTTTTTCGTGAGCAGAGGGAAGAGATACTGCCTCATGTCATCCTGTTTCTTGCAGTTACAATTCAGGATTACAGAATTTTTATTTCGCTTGTTGTACTGAACATCTGCGTCTCCTTTATCTCATGTCAGAAATCCTCTTGTCAGTGCTGACAATGTGAGGACTTGCTTGTCTCATCCCGGTACATAGACGGCAGTCTCGGAACAATGACGGTGGCAAATTGCTACCAACAGAATGATTAGAGACCGGAGTTTAAGATTGTTTTTCTTTTTGTCCCTAACATGTATCCCACTAGGCATATGTAGTCAAAGTACTTCTAAGATAGCTTGGAAGGGTTCTTTTATTAAGACAAATATGTGTCATTTGTTTTATTTTCCTTGAGTTATTTATTTTTTGCTTTGCTTGCCAGCGATTTCTACACTTTTTATAGACGTATGCCAAGCCTGTGTAAGCGTGGGGAGAAGAAAATCATGACCCCACTTAACCACCCCTCGCCCAACTTCTGCAACTCAGGGGCAGCCTTGCTTGTCCCTGTCCCCCGCTCCCTCCTGGATGGCTGTGAAGCACGTCTTCCCACCGTCATCGCGTCACCTGCAGCTGTTTTGCAATGTCCTTCTAAAGGGAGGGAAACTGTTAGACATAACTACAGTGCCACTGTTTCACCTGAGAAAACGAGCGGTAATTCCTCAACACCAAGAAACAGCCAGTCAGCGCTGAAGGTCCTAATTGTGTCATAAATACGGTTTAGAAAAAAGTAGTTTGGGTCAAGATCCAAATCAGACCCTTGCTGGGACTGGTGGTGGCGTCTGCCGGGTGCCTCTCCCCTTGCTGCCCTTGGTCCACGGAGGAGACCAGTCCTCTGACCCTCTAGAGGTTGTGCCGCGGCTGATCCGCGGGTTCCCTGTCTCTCGCTCCTGTCTGCAGGTCGCTGGTTGGAGCTCAGAGGCCTCTCGGGTTCGGGCATGAGTTCAGTCTGTTTGTGAGGGGGCCTGGGCTGTTGGCAACCACAGCAGCTGCAGGTGCTCTGGCACCATGAGTTCGTTGATGTTAGGGTGACGTCCATCGTTGCTGCTGTGGTCAGAGGGGCAATGCCCACAAGGAGGAACTCGCCCTCACCCACTGCTGGCTTTGCAGTGGCGCAGTTTAGACAGACTAAGCAGGGTAACACTTTGGTTTATTTTCCTTTATTTGCCAGTTTTCAAGTAATTGAGTTGCTTAGCAGCACTCTCCAACAGAGATCAATCAGGGTTTTTAATTGATCTCTGATAAACTCATGGATTTAAATATATTTGGTATATTTTAGTAACATACATCTCTGGTGCTGCGTGGTGGTGGCACCTGTAGTCTCAGCTCCTCAGGAGGCTGAGGCAGGAGGATCACTTGAGCCCAGGAGTTGGAGGCTGCAGTGAGCTGTGATTGTGCCACTGCACTCCAGCCTGGGCGACAGAGCAAGACCCTGTCTCAAAAAACAAAATAACATACATCCTGAGTATGAAGCCGTCTTAATGGGTATCTCCCTCCCATGCTGAGATTCCTGGTGATTTTCCCGGGGGTGTTGGGATTGTAGAATTAGGGTACCCTGTGGTTGTCCATAGCAGTACCCCCAAGATAAGGGATTTGTACTGAAATACTGCGTGTTTTTACAGTTAAAAATGTTTTCAGTCTTTAGGGTATCTTGTTAAAAATGTACACTGAACTCGGTTGTTTTAAAGTCTCAGGAGAGGTCCTCTCTGTCTGGTTAGCCCCAGAGGCACAGAGGCAGGGTTGTTGGTTTATTTGATTTGTCTTTATCGACGCTTGTTTTTCCCTAACTTAAAGTCAAGTCTACAGTATGTTCAGAGAAGTCGAGCTCTGTCCTTAAATGCCACCTTGTCCCCTTCCCCCCACTGGAAAGCGTTATTTCTTACAGTATGGTTCATTTCCCCATTTAAGAAGCCCAAGCCAGTACTCGTGGTCCTGGTCTTGCAAGGCTCTGTCCCCTCAGGCCAGGACTCAGCGCGAGGCGGGGAGGGCCTAGCACAGAGGGAAGCACAGACTGTCAACGTCCTCTTTTTAGGAAGACGGAAGAAAGTGCAGGGACGAAAGAAAACCCCGTCCAGGGCATCTGTGAAAAGTAAGCGCCCAGCGACAAGACCTAAGAAGCGGCAGCGTCGCATGAGGAAGAGAAAAGGGAAACAGAGAAAGGTAACAGTTCGAGAGCAGTGTTCAGACTTGTTGCCCGTTTTAATTCCTTCCTGTACCTAAGCAGTAGGGTCACAGCAACAGCTTCTTTTCTGTATTTTCTTAAGGACTCGCGGGTAAAAGTGGACGTGTCGTAGTGTAGATTGAAGACGGGCTGGAGACAGGTTCCCTGGGGCTGGGCTCACTGAGGGCTGTGTGACAACTCCTGGGCCAGGGGGGCGCCCATAGGCCGGAGCACCCAGCCGCCTTCCCAGGGTCGTCAGTGGGCGGGGGGCCCGGCGTGAGCCAGACTGGGCACGAGGCCTCTGGGCTGAGGAGTTCTGGGGTGCGAGCGGCTGGGTTTAGGCCTGTTGAGGCCCAGCCGCAGTGTTACCGGCGGGTGTCTGCAGGGCTCTGTCCACTTCTCGGGTCCACCGCCGCCTGGGCCCTGGGGCACCGCCTCCACGTTTGCGAGGGGCCTGTGTCATCGCGGGCCTTTTCTCAGTTCCCCATCCCCACTGAAAATTCTCAAGGGACATTTATTTATTTTTACTTGACACATGACCATTGTACATGTTTATGGGGAATAGTGTCATGTTTCGATACATGTATATATTGCGTGAAAATCAAATCAGGGTATTTAGCATATCCGCACCTCGCGTGCTTATAGACTAGCCACGTGAACATTTTTACACATACAGCATAAAAGGCTGAGTTGCAGCCAGCATTCAAGTGTTTGCTAAATCTTTGTGTGAATTTATATTCAAGGTTATTATCCATTTCCTAATAAATATAAATTTATATAGTGCATATTTACGCAAAAGTATATTTTAGTTATAAATGGAACATTTGAACATCTATCTGGCCTGCTTCATTCATTTGGACAAAATTCCCTGAGTAGAAACTAAAGCTGTGACCAAATGTGGGTGTTTGTGGGGTGCATACCTCTTGTCTCCCAGTTCTCTGGTCCTTGGGGCGCCCTTCCCTTTCCACGGTGCCCTGAGCCTAGGGTGGCACCTGTCTGTGTGTCACTGCCTCTATCCCTGTGCCCAGCATGTTCCAGAATGTTCCAGGGTTCTGGGACCACTGCCCCATGACGTGCAGTGGAGGGTGGGCAGCGCCTGCCTTCAGGCCGTGCAGACGCTGGTCCCAGCCCTCTGTGGCTAGAATCAGAAGCAGTAGCACGTAACCCGGTTACGATGTTGAGTAATTCGGGAATAATTTACAACCGAGATGATGTTTGAAACCCGTGACTGCTCGTCACGTGGTTCTTAACTTGCACCTGTCGGCTCCCTCTTTGTGAGTTCTCACTTCATACAAAATACCACAAGGTGACAGTGACACTGAAGTGCCACCTGATAACCTGCAGCGAGTGTGGCTCACGGGTGTGGATGCTAGGCACACTCATGCATTCTTTGTGGTTCAGTAAAACCTCTAAAATTTTATGATTAATGTATACGGAGCCCCTCGGCTTTGGTTTAGTATTTACTGAACCTGGTGTGTGATGTTGCTAATTAACACCTCACGGGGCATTTCTGGAACCCTTTCGTTTAATCCTTATCAGTCATTCTTTCCCTTTGTTACTCGGGTTCAGAGTGAAGTCACTGCTCGTTCTCGAATCGCGAGGACCCTGGGCCTCTGCAGGCCGGTGCGTGGAACCTGTATCCCGTCGGTGTACAAGACAGTGGACCCTTCACTGGGGCTGATGCGAGCAGAGATTGGCGCAGCCTCTCTGTCCGTGTTTGGAGACCCCTACGAGCTGGACTCCTTTGACAGGTGACTGCGTGGGGTGATGTTCCCGTGTGGGTACCATCTCGTTACTCCCTGGGGGCCGTGGGCGCCTGTCGTGCATGCACGAGCCTCGGGTTTCATGTTTGTAAAAATAAGGATGGCAGTCCCCGTCCCGGAGCTGTATTCAGAGGCAGTTGGGCAGCACAGCAGAAGTCTGGGGCAGGGCCCGAGTGTCCAGACAGGCTGGCCACCCTGCGTGTTTATCATTGAGTCACGAGCACCACTCCACAGCCAATGCTTGGCCCATCCTCCATAGCACTTTCTCTCTGGGCCAGCGGACCTGGGAGCCGAGGGGTCACCTGTCCCCTTTGGCCTGTGTTCTCCCCTCTAGCAGTGAAGAACTTTCTGCAAACCCTCCTTCCCCTCTGAGTGCCAAGAGACGGGCTCTGTCCCGGTCTGCCCTGCAGTCTCACCAGCCCGTGGCCAGGCCTGTTTCAGTGGGGCTCTCCAGGTGCGTGAGAGCAAGGGTTTCTGGCATTGGTGGGTGGCAGAGCACAGGGACGGTGGTCCCGGGGTGGGTCCACATCGGCCTGGCTGGCACTCTGTGACCCTCAGTGGCCCCAGCACCTCCCCTTGGCTTTGACACAGGTGCAGGCAGCTTGGGGTGCGGGGTGCTACAGCCGCCGGCACCGGCGCATGGCAGGGAAGCTGTAGGCCCCGCCCACCAGAAGCGCTCGGAAGAGCCACAGCTCCATGAGCTCTGCACGGGGAAGGGGCTCAGGCAGGGGGCGGTGACCCTGGTGAACCGGGCTGTTGTCGGGGCCACAGTCACCCCTTGGCCAGTCTTTTCTCTTGTTGACCCCTAAGAAAAGGAACTGGCCAAGCCACCAGAATGCGTAAAGATGCTCACCTGCCAGCCCTTGCCTTTCGGTGCAGCCAGGGCTGGCAGAGGTGTCAGAGGTGACTTCGCCCAAAACACCTGGTTTCCCTGTAGTGAGAGCTGCTCGGAGGGGCTCCCTCTTTCCCCGGGGCGGGTGGGGGGCGGTTGTCCCTACTCTCCTGGCACCTGCCTACTGCTGGGCTCTGCGGGGATGCCCAGCTCTGGGGACACAGGCGGGGACATGATGGCAGGGCCCAGCCTCGGGTCTGTGCCCACAGGAGGGGTCTCCCTGCCTTGGCGCCAGAGCCACATGTGGAGGAGGCCCCCGTGCCTGACCTGCTGGGGAGTATCCTGTCAGACCAGAGCCTCCTGATGATGAGTGGCGCCGACGTCGTCATCCACCGGGATGGCTCCCTCAGCGCCAAGCGGGCAGGTGAGGCTCCCGACCCCGCCGTGTAGAACAGCCCTTGGACCTGCCGCTTTCCAGGTGGCCGCCGAGTGGTGAGGGACAGTCGAGGTGCTGAAAGGCAGTTTTCACCCAGAAAGGGGCTGAGGGGCGCGATTTCCTCAGTTCTCTCCATTGATTTCCTGCCGCCCCCCCCCCTCGGGGAGTGGGGGTGCCGCAGAGTTTCCAGGTTAGCCGGATGCTCACAGAGCCCACGGCCGGCCTCGGGGAGACCCTGAGGGCCGGGCAGAGTGTAGGGCAGGTCTGGCAGCCGCACCTGTCCTGCCCCCTCGTTAAGGGTCTGTGACTGGCTTGGGCACTTCGTGACTGTTAAAGCAGAACAGAAGGACCATCGGCAACAACAGCAGGGCACTGGTGACACCACAGGGCAAGGAGTCAGCCCAGGCGCCCCCCTCGCCCACGGCACTCACTAGGTGTGGAAAGGGCGTGGAAGTGGCCCACTCAACAAGCAATGGGAGTTCAAAGTGCTTTGGGAGGCCAAGACAGAGGGATCGCTTGAGGCCAGGAGTTTAAGACCAGCCTGGGCAAGATCCCATCTCTGAAATAATAAGAAAAATCACAGGTGGCTCGTGTCTGTTGTCCCAGCTCCTGGGAAGCCTGGGGTGGGAGGATCAATTGAACCCAAGAGTTCGAGGCCGCAGTGAGCTGTGATCAGACTGGACAACAGAGTGAGGCCCTGTCTCAAAAAAAAAGGGATGATTTAAAAGAAAGTCAGTTCTGGTAAAACTTAAAGAAGTGGGTGGGAAATGACTGCCATTCGACTTTTTGTTTTTTAGCTCCAGTTTCTTTTCAGCAAAACTCAGTTGGTCCATCCAAAGTGGAAGAAGGGTCCAGGTCCCGGGACTGCCCGCAGCCTGGAGCGCCACCCTCAGGGAGCCCGGCTCATTGTGTTTTGGGAAACGGGCCGCAGAGCTCAGGGTTGAGCTGTCAGGGCAGGTTGGCCCCCTCCTGCATCCCCGCCCGCACGTCAGGGGCACCTGTGAGGCTGGACTCAGCAGCAGCTCCTGGGCCAGATCAGGCTCAGAACTTGTCAAATGGGAGTGGGCCTGGCTTAAGACAGAGTGCCAGCCCACGCTTCAACGGTACCAGCAAGCACGTGCTGCCTCTGGGTTCCACCTCATCTAAGCTCTCCAGTAGTCGTTCTAACTATCCATCTAAGAGTGTGGTCCTAGGATGTGCCCTGAAACCAGCCCCCAGGAGAGCGGACATCTCCGAGCTACCCCGGATACCAAAGATCAGAAGAAGCGAGGGCGAGGGTGGCGGCAGAGTAGATGCAGCCCCCGCCCGAGGGCAGAGCATCGAGATCCCCAGCGCCTGTATCAGCCGACTGACAGGCAGGGAGGGCCCCGGGCAGCCAGAGCGAGGCGCCCAGGCAGAGAGCGATCCCAGTGGCAGGGCCCCCCAGGAGCCCAGCAGGCACACAGGCAGCTCCCGGCCCCCGGCCCCCCTCGGGCCGTCTCGAGGGAAGGGTGTTGGGTCGACCTTTGAGAGCTTCAGGATCAATATTCCTGGGAACGCAGCGCACGCCGGCAGACTCTCCAGCCCCGGCTTCTGCAACACGTTCCGGCCCGTGGACAGCAAGGTGCAGAGGAAGGAGAACCCTTCGCCCCTCTTCTCCATCAAAAAGACAAAGCAGCTCAAAAGCGAGATCTACGACCCGTTTGACCCCACCGGCTCTGACTCAAGCCCCGCCAGCAGCAGCCCTGAAAGTCTAGGCTCCGGCCTCCTGCCGTCCGAGATCACGCGGACCATCTCCATCGACAGCCCGAAGGCCCCGGCATCGCAAGCTGTGCGCTGCGTCACCTCCTACACGGTGGAAAACGTCTTTGGTGTGGAGCCTGCGCCCACCCGCAAGCCGCCCTCTGGTGTGCTCCAGCTCCAGGGCGAGGGGGCTGCCAAGGGGGCCTCTGACACGGAGCGGGAGGGGCTGGATGAGGAGGGGCTTGCGGAGAACCAGGGCACCGCTGCCCGGGTGCAGAGGCCGTGCCCCCCGGAGCCTTGGGATGAGGAGGACAGGGCGTCTTGCGGCACCTTCTTTGGCTCCGAGGAACGGACGGTGACCTGTGTGACTGTCGTGGAGCCAGATACCCCGCCCAGCCCGGACGTGCCACAGGCAGCCACCCACAGGGTCGTGGAGCTGCGGTCACCCTCCCGGTCCCGCTCCACGTCCAGCTCCCGCAGCAGGAAGAAGGCCAAGAGGAAGAGGGCAGCCAGGGAGCATCAGAGGACACGCTCTGGGACCCGCTCCGGCTCCAGGGACAGGAGCTCTCGGTCAGCTTCCCCATCAGCGGGCGAGGACTACACCAAGCGGCGCCGGTCCAGGGCCAAGAGCCGGAGGTCTTCCAGCGACCACGACCGCTCCAGCAGCCGCGAGAGAGCTAAGAGGAGGAAGGCCAAGGACAGGGGCAAGGAGTGGCGGCGAGGGCCCTGGGGCCACGGCCGCAGGCCTTCCCGGTCACGCTCGGGGAGCCCCGGCAGCTCCTCCTACGAGCACTACGAGAGCAGGAAGAAGAGGAAATGGTGGTCAGGGTCCCGACCTCGGGGGAGAGAGTGCTCCCCCCACAGCAGCCTGGAGAGGGCGCACAGGCACAGGCACCAGCGGGACAGGGACAGGAGCCGTGAGCGGCTGGACAGGAAGGGGAGTGTGGCGCGGCCGCGAGAGAGAAAGCGGAGGTCTCGGTCACCCAGCTCAGAGCACAGAATGCGGGAGCCCCGGCGGCCACGTTCCCGTGAGAAGCGGCCCCGGACCTGGTCCCGCTCCCCAGAGCGGAAGGGGGCTGCGCAGGAAGCTTCCCCAGGCCCTCGTCCGCTGGGGGAGTCCAGGCAGGACGGAGACCACAGGCCACCAGCCCCAGCGGAAGCAGGTGTCCCTCCAGAGCTGGCTGTGGCCGTGGCCCACGAGGCCCCCTCAGAGGTCCCCCCTGCCCTGGAGGTGCCAGCTGAGTGTATGCCCGATGACCTGGATTACGGTGACTCCGTGGAGGCAGGGCACATCTTTGAGGACTTTTCAGGTGACACTGTGTTCATCCAGCTTGATGACATGAGCTCCCCACCTTCCCCTGAAAGTACAGACTCCTCCCCAGAGCGAGACTTCCCGCCAAACCCTGGGTTGCCTCCAGCCAGCGTGGCCATGGCCGCCATCCAGAGGGAGGTGTCCCTGATCCACAGCGAAGACGCTGCGCAGCCCCCGCTGCAGGCAGAGGGCCCCCAGGAGCAGCACACACTCGGGCAGGACGTGGTTGAGGTCTCAGCGGTGCCGGGTGCCCTGGGTGTGGTGCCCGTGGGGAAGGAGGACGGTCTCGCGGAGAGTGGGCAGGTGCAGGAGGTGGCGGGGCCTGAGGAGGCGGTCCCGCAGCCCCCGCTGCTGCGCTCCAGAGCCCTGGTAAAGAGAGTCACCTGGAACCTCCAGGAGTCGGAGGGCAGCACCCTGGCGGAGGACAGAGCTCCAAGTGAGTAGCGCCGCCGGCTGCCGCAAGGGCACGTGCAGGCCCTGGGTGGGCTGGGAGGCGGGCGGGTGTCTCCCCGTGGTCCCGGGTGTGGGCAAGGGAGGCAGTGACCTGAGAGCAGGCTCACACCTGCCCTGGCTCCTCAGGGCTGGGCTCCACCCCCAGGAAGGGACAGGTCGTGGGTTAGCCAGTAGGCCTTCCTCCTGGGGCGCTTTTTCTGGAGCACCCACCTCCCCTGTCTGGCCCTCAGGGACGCCACTTCACAGGCCGCAGAAGCCCTGGGAAGGAGCCTGGGATGTGGAGGACGTGGGCCCCGGGGGGGTCAGGCAGGCATCGTTCTCCGAGTTGCCGCCTCCCAGTCACGTGCTTCCGGAGCCAGGGTTCCCGGGCCGAGAACCGTCTCAGGTGGGTGCCTGGGCTGGGGGCCGTGGGCTGTGCGAGGCTGGCACTGAGGCTATGGGGCTCGGCCGGCACTCGGCAACTCAGCAGCGGTCCCCTTTGCAGGTCTGCAGCCCTGACGCGCCTGCCGCCCCAGCTCGGCTGCCCACAAGCTTCCCACCCTGCGTGCCGGCCGGCCAGCCCCCACTCCAGCCTGTCCTGCAGCGGACCTTGCCACTGGCAGGCTGTGGGCCGGCGCAGAGCCTGGCCCCCATGCTGCCTGTCCTGACCTCGGCCTCAGAGCCAGCTAGCCAAGCCACCATAGCCAGCAACTCGGAGGAGAGGACCCCCGCCCCCAGGCCAGCCGCAGAGAAGACCAAGAAGGAGGAGGTGAGTCCCGGCCCTCCAGGTTCTACAGCCTCCTGGGGCTGAGTTTAGGGGTAGAAGCCAGCCTAGGTGGGCCTCAGTCAGACCGTGGAGTCGAGATAGATTTGTCCCTGGGGCCTTTGGGGAACCATGGTGCCCTCACCTAAGGGCCTCCCAAGCCTCTGCGCTGGTCCTGCCTAGCGGGGTCACGTGCATGTCCTTGCTCCCAGTACATGAAGAAGCTGCACATGCAGGAGCGGGCCGTGGAGGAGGTGAAGCTGGCCATCAAGCCCTTCTACCAGAAGAGGGAGGTGACCAAGGAGGAATACAAGGACATCCTGCGCAAGGCCGTGCAGAAGGTGGGCCTCGGTGGGCGAGCAGGGCTACACACGCGTGTGTTCAGGAACCCAAGGTCACGGGCAGCACGTCATTACCCAGGGTGGTCAGTTGTCACGAGTGTGGCAGGTTGGTGCACTCTTGTTGACACAGACTGAGGTGTCTGAGTGCAGCCCGTGGGGCACAGCCAGACGCATGAGGGGCCACACTGCCTTGTCCTGGCTGCAGGGTGCAGTCCACCGCCTCTGCCCGGAGCCGCCCCTCAGAGCTGCTCAGGGAGAGACGTGTTGTCGTCCGCACCAGAGCGCACCTGGGGCCCTGACTTCCACCACTTGTTAAATAAACGATGTTAAAATTGCCCCGTCCACGGTTTACAGCAGGCTCAGCACATCTCCCACCAGGGTCTGAGCTTGGGTCCTGCTTCCTCCTGGCCCATGGCACCCATGGGTCCCTCAGCAGCCCTGGGAGGTGGCAGCGCAATGGGACAGCAGATTGAGGTGGGGGAGCGGCCCCTGCCTGGCTGTCTGGATGCTGGCACCCAGGGCCTGCTCACAGGGAGGGCGGGCTCTTACTGAGGCTGGTTGGTGTAAAGGACGTCTGGGTAACTGTACCTCTTTCTCCAGATCTGCCACAGCAAGAGTGGCGAGATCAACCCCGTGAAGGTGGCCAACCTGGTGAAGGCCTACGTGGACAAGTACAGGCACATGCGCAAGCATAAGAAGCCCGAGGCCGGGGAGGAGCCACCCACCCAGGGGGCCGAGGCCTGAGGCTGGGCAGCTGTGGGCGATGGTCCTGGGGCTGGTGGCATTGCAGTGTCTTGAGTGGCAGAAAACTGGGGCTACCATCTCCTCTGCCTTCAGGTTCCTGTGATGGTACCTGGTGTCTGCACCTGTCTTGCTCACAGTTTAAACTGGACCTTTTTATATGTGTATTATAGACACACAGTTTCCATTGTGTTCTAATTTATCAAAAATGCATTATCTTTAGAAACTTCTCGATTGACTTAATACTTGAAGGTAAAGCCTTTGGTGACAAGGGGTCTCCTGGCTGGAGGGGGGTGGTGGGGGTGACTCTTAAATCTTGGGACAGCCTCCTGCCAGCAGCCATTCGTGTATCTGTGTCTGAATTAGGAGTTCCCTTCTCTTTGTCAATTATGTTGTGTTCCTGTAAATAATTGCTCAAGTTTGCCCTCAACTCAGCCGCCTCCCATGAGGCAGGCCAGTTCTGATGGAACCCAAAGACTGGGGACAGTCCCTGGGTGCAGAACAGAGCTGGCCATTCATGGGGCCATGGGGAGCCCAGGTATGGCCGCCCTCCCCAGCACACCTGGTGGGAGCGGCTTCCTCTCAACACCTGCCTCTCAAGGGCATGGTGTTCTCTGAGCAGTTTGTTGGCTCGGACGCATCTGGGTGGATGCGTCATACTTCACTGAAGACAGCAGCAGTGTGCATGGCTGCAGGGTCATCTCCCTCCCCTGGCCCCAGCAGCTCACATGGGGAGGTGACAGGCAGCCAGGGCACTGCCAGCAAGTCCTGGCTTCCAGGGATGGGGAGCAAGCCTGGTGGTCCCCGCAACCAAGGCCTGGACACCCAAGCCCACCCCAGTCAGGACACCAGCACTGGATCTGGGGCTCTTTTTATTAGGCTCGGGAGGTTTGGGCTCTGGCCCTAGGCAGGTTGCTACAGCTCCATGAGGAAGTGCTCGATGTCGTCATAGAGGCTGTTGGTGCTGGACAGGCAGAGGCTGAGGCTGCTGTCGAGGGAGGACACGCCTTCACGCTGCACGCCCTCCAGGTAGGCCCGGCACAGCCACGGCTCCAGCTGCGGGAGGGCGTCCGTCAGAGGGCCACGCACCGATGGGGGCTGCGAGCCTCCCCCACGCCAGGGCCTGGTCTCACCTTCACCAGGATGAGGCTCTTCTCCTTGGGCCTCCCTGCAGACAGGTCCTGCCCAAAGCCCAGGTAGATAGTGTAGTAGGGGGAGCCCCGGCGCTGCCGTGCCCGGAATTCCACCAGCTCTAAAGGAGGGGACTCTGTTGAGTACCTGGCCGGCAGGTGCTCCCAGAGGACCACCTGGAGACAGCCCCCAAGGCAGGTGCCTCACTGACCTTGGAAGAAGGCGCTGAAGTCGAAGATGGGGGTGTCACAGTTCCGCGGCAGCAGGCGGGCAGGCGTGCAGGGGCTGGCAGAGCCCAGGGGGCCGCCCACCTCCCAGTACACCTTGCACTTGCCCATGCGCCGGGCCCACAGCCACAGCCCCCGCAACTCCAGCTGCAGCCCGGGGGCCACGTGCCGCAGCAGCTCCTCTGTGTAGCGTAGCTGCTTCTGGTCAGGGAGCTCCGCAGGGCTGGGGAACGCCACGTGCTGGGGCTCTGCAGCCTGGACAGCTGGGCCTGGGGGGCCATAAAGGAGCAAGCAGCTTGGGCGCCCCACTATCTCCTGCAGCACTGCTCGGCCCTTATACATGATGGTCACGTCCAGCATCCCCAGGCTGGGCTCTGCACAGAGTAAGCTGTGAGCGGCAGGGATGGGCAGGGAAGGGCTGCCCCCACCCCCAGGCCAGCCCAGCCCGCTTACCTCCCGCAGCGCGGATGCTGGGGGGGCAGGGAGCTGGGCGAGTCTCTGCCTCACGCGCAGGCTCTGGAGCTGCACCCTGGCCTACATCTGGAGAGGGCTGCCTGAGCTGGCATCCTGTCATTAGGTCGGGGGGCTGGGGCTCAGAGGTAGGGGCAGCTTCCACCGCCCATGCTGAGTGCAGCTGGCCAGCAGGGAGCCCTGGGCCTGAGGAGGAGATGGTGGAACTAACACACTGGCCCAGCTCTGCCAGAACCGTTTCTGCTGGACCACCCTGTCCCGGTTCCCAGCTTCCCACTCCCCACCCCTGGGGCCTGCAGCTACTGCTCCTGGGACCCTGCCCCAGCATCATTCTGGAGTGTCAGTGCTGGTACACTGGGGTCCCTCCCGCTCTCCCCAGGGCTCTGTTAACCCTGCCTGCCCCTCCACCTGGCACTGCCTCCTGCTGGGCAGAGCCCCCCGCCCCACTCACCTCCACAGCCCCCGCTCAGGGCCAGCCCCTCCTGGCCCTCTCCAGGAGCCTGTTGTGGGTCCTGCTCTGCCCCACACACAGCTTTCAGATGGTCCCCAAGGCAACTCTGCTGCATGGCCTGGAGCAAGAGGTCCCCCGTGTCACCACCAGCTAGAACGGGGCATAGGCCTGGCAGCTCAGAGCCTCCTCTTGCCGGGAGTGGCCCTGGGGGCCCACCCTGCAGGGCAAAGACAGCATTGGCAGAAACACTCCTACCCCACCCCCCGGCCCCAGGTCCAGCGGAGGTGGCAGACCCCAACACCCCGCAGCAGCAAGCAGACTACCTGTGTGCATGACGGACCCTCGAGGACATCTTCCTCACCCTGGTCAATGCCTGCGCCTTCTGAGAATGGGGGTGGGCATGTTAGGACCTGGCTGCGACGGCCTGAGTAGCCCCGTGGATTCCCTCAGCCCAATCGCCCTGCGAACTTACTTGCTGATTACCCCGCACCCAACCACCAGGCAGCTGGCCCAGGCCAGTTTCTAAAACCACCAGTCTGATCCAGAGGCACCCGGAAGCAGGAGAGTCCCCCGCCCCTGCAGGGTTGCTCCTCTGCCCGGATCTGCCTGCTTCCCTGGCCCCCACCCACCGTGGCAGTCCTCACCTCTCCTGCCCAGCTCAGAGCTGAGCGCATACACTTTGTGCGGGTCAGTGGGGTCCCAGGAGTTGTCTTGTAGCATCACGAAGCGCCGTGTGCTGTGCAGGGCACAGCGAAAATTGGTTTTCCAGCCTGCGCGCTCTGCAGCCTCACGGGGCAGCTGGTCACCTCTGCTGCTGCTGGGTGGCCACCTACCACGGGCCACTGCCCAAGCCTGGGGAGGAAGACAGAACGTTGGGCCCGGGGTGGGGCCCGCAGGTCCTCGCATGGGGGGAGGCTAGTGTCTCACCTTGAAGATGCGCGAGTCAGCTTCGCCCAGGTCTTTGCGGGCAAAGTGCTTCCAGGGCACGCGGAAGCGCGTGTGGGCCTCATCCAGCCACCGCAGCCCCTCGTAGCAGCCACTGCTGATCTCCTGCAGAAGCCACTCTCCAAACAGCACACGAGGAGCCCCCCTGCAGGTGGAGTGGCCACGTGGACTTAGGGCCACGGGCCGTGGGCTGCAAGGTGCTTGGGGATGTTGGGGGATGGCGGGCCAACCTCTCACCTCTCAGGAGCCAAGGCCATTGCTCCCTCCACAAGGACCGTCTGGAGAGTCAGGCTGTGTGGCAGGGGTGGCAGGTATTACGACAGCTGGGGTAAGGGTTCTTTGTCACTGCAGGTGTCAGGTAGTGTGGCCAGGTGTCAAGTGTGACCCAGGTATTAACAGGTGTTAGGGGTCACAGGTGTGGATTGAGGACTCGTAGCCACCGAGGTTGTCTAGATGCGGATTCCTTGGTCAAGGTGGCTACAGGTGTGACTGCAGATGCAGCAAACACATGAAGTCACAGATGTTGAGTCAGCGTCCTGGCCTGGACAGGCAGGTGCAGGCTGGACCCTGCAGAGACACCACGGAAATGGCCTCGTGGAGGGGGCGCGCCCGGAGGCTCCCCGGGAAAGCGAAACCGAAACCGCGCGTCGCGGGAAAGCGAAACCTAAACAGCCGCCACGCGCAGGCGCCCGCTCGCCCTCCCAGACGCACCCGCCCGTCCCCAGCTGCTCGGACACCGCCCCCGCCCCCGCCCCCGCCCCCCAGCCCTGCTCTGGAGCGCAGGGAGCCCCACCGTGGGCTCCTCCAGCTCGGCCTCTCGCTCGCGTGGGTCAGGGGCTCCCGAGTACCTGGGTGCCGGAGCCGCCGGGACGGAAGTTTCCTCTCGAGGAGCCGCGGGGGACCGGCGCTTTTATGGCTGCCGGGCGGAGGCGGGGCGCTCCGGGGCGGGGCCTGGGGGCTGCAGGTGCCGCGGCAGACGTCACGCGCCCCGGGCGGGCAGTTCCGCTGGCGGCGCCCCCGCCCCGGCAGCACGGAGCGGGGGTCCCGCGCGCCCGCTCCTCGGGAAGCGCCGCTACGCGCCAGGGGTCGGAGTCGCGGGCCATTAATGGGACTGGGGGGTACATTGGGATGAGCCGGGTACTCCACAGATCCAGAAGTAAAACCGGACCCCAGACAAAACCAGGCCCTTTTTGCGCTTTTTAGTAGGGTAACGGGAGGCGGGTGTGCCCGGCGGAGCGGCAGCTGTCCTGTTTGCATTCTTAACGTTGGGAGTTGTTCAGACAAGAATATTCACATATTCTCGAAATTAAAACGTTTGGAAAGGAATTCATGTGCCTTTTCACAAGGAAAAATGCTGATGACCCACAAGAGACAGTTTGATGGCCTTGGAGTGGAGGTCCGGCCTAGGTCTGCCCTGAGGAAGCGAGCGGACGGAGGTCTGCCTCCCGCCCGCGGCTCAGACCCGCGCCCGCAGCCTTGGGCCCGGCACCCGCCCCGGCACCGCCGCGCCCCTCCCTCCCCGGACCTCTCCCCGCCCCCACGGCCTGCGGACCCGCGCCGCGCTCCGGCCACACTCGGACGCGCCCACCCAACGCCGCAAGTCTCGGTCCAGGCGTCTGCGCGGGGACCTTCCGCGCCCGGCGCGCAGGGTGCTCACTGCCGCGTCCCCGCCCACGGGCATTAGGCTGCAGAAGGGACTGTCACCCCTGAGAGGTCCCGAACGAGCCTCCTCCTTCGGGGAATTTGTGTTGACTCCTCAACACCCCCAAAAGACTCTGCCTGCTGGGTCGCGAGGGGAGACCGAAGCCGAGGGGCTGCCTGCGATTTCCCAGGGCAGGGTCCCCACCTCGGGCCGTGGTTAGACCAGGAAAGGAACTTCCCGTCCGCCAGCTGGCACGAAGCAGCAGGAAGCTCTGCGGCCGGGCGGCGCAGCAGATGACTTACGGGAAGCGCTGCCCGCGCTCTCATGGTGGAGGGACCCCGGCCCGCCCCCGCCCCCGCCCGGCGCCCCCGAGAGCGAGCGGGCCGGTGAGAACCCCCTCCCCAGCGGACTCGCGCGCACCCGCCTGACGCCTCGCCCGGAGATTCGAAAGTGTCACTTTATTCTGTGTAATGAAGGGCGGGGGAGCGCGGCCAAACGGAACCTCCTGGGTCCAGACCGGCGAGGGCCGCGCTAGATGTAGGCTGAATCGGCGCGGGGCTCGTCGTGGGGACTCCCGCCCCGGCCCGAGTCCGCCTCCGCGTCCTCGTCTCCGCTGCCCTCTTTGCCCGAGTCGCCGGCACCGTCCGCGTCCGTGCTGGGCACGTTGAGGATGACCACGTCGGCCTCGGCTCCGATGTCCTCACCGAACCACACCGCCTTGTAGCCGCCCTCTGGCCGCCGCTCCTTGGTCAGGATGGATCTCACGGCGGTGGGGCTTCCCCCAGCGGGGACCGCAGGCGACCCGGGGCTGGGGGACGCGGGGGACGCCGGAGGTTCACGGGGAGCGGGTTCCGTGGCCGTGGGCGGTGCCTCCGCGGTCTTGGGAACGTGCCCAGGGCTGGGGGCGGGTGCCCAGTTGGCCTCGTGGCCATCGACAAAGGCCTGGTTATCAAAGCCGGGGCTCTGGGGATCCTGGGTGGGGAGGGTGGAGGGAGGGTGTGAGCCGAGCCCCCAAGCCTGGGCTGTGACTCCCCGGCAGGTGCCTCCCAGTCTTTCTGACCCTGGGTCTCTGCATCCATCTGTCCCACACTGAGCTTTCCGAGGGACTGGCTGGGTCCTGGCATCCTGCTCCCACCTGTCCCCATGTGTCTACTCCTGTCTGTCTCCTTCCCCCTTCTCCTACCCGACCCTGTCCTCCCAAACCCTCAAGAGCCTCACCGGAGCCGTGTGGGAGCAGCACTTGAGTCGCTGGTCGTAGTGTTTATGGACCAGGACCACCAGGCCTAATAGGGCCAGCAGCAGCAGCACGCCCAGCACCCCGCCCAGGGTGGCCATGTCCCCCACGGAGAAGCGCTTGTCGTCAGCGAGGCCACCATCCAGCATCCCTGCCGAAGATACCACCTCCCACTTACTGCTAGAATGGCCCAGGCAGCTCCCACACCGACTGTACCAGGCTCAGGATACCCCGGACACCATCCCGACCTGGGCCACCTCCCAAAGCTGAGGTTCTGGGGAGTGGGCTCTACTGACACCCCCACGAGATAGCTGTGCATCCCGGTGAGACCCTGTGTGACTCCTGGGAAGCCAGGCTGCTGAAGGGCAGCGCAGGGATAGGTGGGTGCTGCCAGCTCCAGGTGGGAGGCAGGTGTTCCCACAGTAGGAAGGGTCGTGAGGGCAGCACGTCAGGCAAATGGCCCTGGGAATTGTGGGATTCACTGGCCCCCAGATCTGGTCTTTGCCCCGTCCTCCACACCCCTGCTCGCCTCACTGGGCCCCTGGACCTGTCTCTGTCAGACCAGAACAGACCCCTCCTTGGGATTGCATGGGGTGAAATCGATCCACTGGGGTGGACCCTGCCCTATAGCATTTCCTGGGACCACCCAGAGCCCTGAGGAAGGGAGGGGGAGGGTACACGCTAGGCAAATGGGTTGGGGTGGTACCTGAGGGCAGGGGGCTCCTGCTGGGCCCCGGGGGCGTCGGCTGAGAGGTTCCTGGCTTTGGGGTCTGTGCTGAGCCCCCACTGGGTGTGGCTGGTTGTGGGGAGGTGCTGTTTCCTGCACTGGGGGGCCCCTCAGGTGTGGGTGAGGCAGGTGGCCTCAGAGTGGTGCCTGTGGGTGGGCTAGGGCCTATGCCTCCCCCAGAGCTGGCTGTGGAGGGTCCCTGAGAGGGCCCAGGGGGCCTGGGGGCTTCCACAGTGGTACTGTTCGAGGGCTCAGTTGTTCCTCCAGCCCCTGGGGGACCTGGGGGGCCAAGGACAGCGCTTGGGCTTGCCTCTGCTCCCCTGGCATACCTATCCCAGGGAGGGAACCACCTTGCCTGGGGGGACCCCAAATTTCCCCGGGAGGCTCACCTGTGGAGGGGGGCTCCTGTTCAGAGACTTGTATTTCAACAACTGTGGTTGCTGTGCCCAAGGTCACCGTGTTCTTGGCCTCCACCTGGGGTAGGAAAGGAGCCTGTCCCTGCTAGGCCCCTCGTTAGCACCCACGGGCCTACACCCTTGGAGACAGCCTCCTGCCCTCCCCTTCACCTCTACATAGAAGACCCCCAGGTGTGCCAGCGAAGTGGTGGTCAGCATGAACTCTCCGTCCATCCGGAAGTCAGAGTGGTTGGTGACTTGATATGTGATGGCCGAGTTGAGGTCCTGGGACACCTCCAGTGAGTCCTGGGCGCAGGCTAAGGCCCATCCCAAACCCACCAGCACAGAGGGCAGGCCAGGCAGACCCAGGGACCAGACAGGGTCTTGGGTTCCTGGGCAGGCAGGAGGGGCTGCTGGCCAGGGTGGGGGCAGCCCTTGGCTGTGCTACTCACCGGGAAGTCCGGGTCCTGAGCCTGGATCCTCAGGAGCTGAGAGGGGGCGGCTGCATCCCGGACAGCAACACCCACTCCAGAGCCTCGCGCCACGGTGCCATGGTAGAGGCTCTGCGGGAAGTGGGGCAGGCTCCCGGTGGCAGCAAGGACCTCCACGGTGACCTGGGTCACGGAGTAGCGGGCGAGGTTGGCCTGCTCGGCCTGGGGGATGGGGAGGCAGCGGTGACAGGAGGGTGCTGAGGTTGAGCCATTCTGCGGCCGGGGCTCAGGAAGGCCTGCCCGCCCGCGCCGGGACCCACCTTCACCACCAAGAGGAAGGTCATTGGGCTGGGAACGCTCTGCACCATGGTGAGGTTGCCCGAGTCTGGGCTGAGGGCGAACGTGCCATTCACGTTTCCTGGGAGGATGGTGGTGTTTGGCCCCTGGTCCCCACGTCCCAGCTGGCTCTGCCCAAGGTGGGAACAGGGAGGGGTCCGGGCTGTTGGGGGGCTGGGGCCAGTCTGCACTCACCAGTCAAGATGCTATAGATGATGCGCTGGTTGATGAACCGGTCCCCGTCCTCAGCGTAGATGGGCCCAGGACGCAGGACAAGCGGGGAAGGCTACGGAGGGCGGAGGGAGGAGCACTGCGGGTCTGGTGCCGATGGCCCAGCTCCTGCGCCCTCCCGGTCAGCAGGGGCGGGGCCTCCGGGGCCAGGGAAGGGCGGGGGCAGTCCGCTGGGTGTGCGTCCCTCTCCTGTTGTCCCAGCCCACGGTCAGTAACGCCCCGACATTCCGATCAGTTTAAACTACGCTTGTCTTGACAGGGGAGCAGACATTTAGGAAGCGGGATTTGTAGGGAGCCCTGGGCCTCCCCTGTTGTGCACCACGGGGGCTCAGTGCCCTGAGGGTCTGCAGACGGCCTGTGTGGCAGCCTCAGGGCTGTCAGCTGGGCAGAGATGTAGCCGTGCCGTGGGAGCGCTCACTAGCCTAGCTCTGCCCGGAGGACAGCGGGGCCCCTGTTCCTCACTGTGATCTCAGGTTCGTTCACCTCACGGCCATGCAGCTTGGAAGGGTTCATTTACCAGGAATGTTCACGTTTGTTTCAAAATCACAAAATTGGCAACAATGCTCCATCGGGGAACCCTGGCCCCGACCCCAGTTCTGACCCTGAGCCTTGTGGACCCAGCCCGACCCTGACTGCAGCTCCGCACTGGCCCCGACCCTCTCCTGACCCCGGGCTACCCCTGCGTCACCCCTGTTACCAGCTTGTGTCCCGTGGGAACAGCCCCGTGGTACTGGGCCTGCAGGCAGACATAGCCATCCGAGTAGGTGCAGGGCAGGAACCACGGGGGCCGCAGGTCGGCCGGCAGCACCTGCAGCACCAGGGTGGCGGTGGCCGTGTGGCTGGGCTCTGCGTTCTCCTCTGCAGTGTCCTACAACAGCCCGCCCTGCTCGCTCAGGCCTTGGAACAGCTTGGGGGGGGCCTCGAGTGCCCAGGACTCGGGGCAGAGTGACCTGCTCACCCGCACCAGCAGCCGGAAGGTCACGTTTGGCCACTTGTAGACATCCAGGGGCCGGTCCAGTCTCAGCGCCGGGCGGTTGACACCCAGCAGGGAGAAGAGGTTACTGGCACCCTGGGGAGGGTGGGGGAGGGCACATCCTGAGACCCCTTGAGGAGGGGAGCGGCCCGCGCTGGGACGGGTGGGGCAGCACCGACCAGGGTCACTTCCTGGAGGGTGTAGAACAAGATGTCGTCTTCGTCGGGGTCCTTGGCCTCCAGCTCTGTCTCAGGGATGACGGTAGAGTTCACTTTGGTGTCCTGGGGGTGAAGAGGGGCTTGGTCCAGCCGCGCGCATAGCCCTGCGGACCCTCCTGGAGGCCAAGTCCCCCGCCGCCAGCCCTCCGCAGTCCCCACGCCCACCTCCTCCACAGCCGCCTCCTTGGTTGGGAAGGGAAACACGGGGGCGTTGTCATTGAGGTCCAGCACCGCCACAAACACCCTCAGCTGGGTCACCTGGGGAGGGTGTCATCAGCCTTTTCCTGCCAACCCCTCCCCGGCTAGTCAGCAGACGGCGGGGAGGGCCTGCAGTGCAGCTGCACGGCTCCAGGTGCCGGACTCAGTGCCCTGTGGGCGCCCGCGCCAGCATCGACAAGGAGTCATTTATAAAGTGCTCTGGAGAACCAGCAAAACCTCAAGTGAGAAAAACTGCAAAACAATTGAGTTTCTTCAAAAATAAGTCTCCAAGAAAAAAGAACAGAGAGGAGACCCTATAGATTAAAAGAAACTTAAAAAGCCACATCGGTGGCTCACGACTATGACCCCAGCACTCTGGGAGGCCGAGGAGAGAGGATTGCTTGAGCACAGGAGTTTGAGACCAGCCTGGGCAACATAGCAAGACCCTGTCTCTACAAAAAAATTTTTAAAATTAGCCGGGTGTGGTGACACGCCTGTGGTCCCAGCTACTCGGGAGGCTGAGGCAGGAGTAACCTGAGCCTGGGAACTCAAGGTTGCAGTGAGCTGCGATCACGCCTCTGCACTTCAGCCTGGCCACAGAGCGAGACCATGTTTCAAAACCGAAAAGAAAAGAAAAAGAAAGAAACTTGAGAAATATCGACCAGTTGCATTATGTGGACCTTGCTTGGATCTTGATTCAGACAAAAATCTGCAAAAAAGACCCTCTGAGACGAGGGGAAGATGCAGCCGCTTCTTGACATTCAGCGGTGAGGGGCTGCTGCCCTGCCTCCCAGGTGTGACATCGGCATGGTGTCATGTTTAGAAGTGTCCTTATCTGTTAGAGACACCTCCTGAGCTGTTTGTGGGTAAGGTGCTGTGAGGCGTGCGTGGGGGCCTGCGCTCTCCTCCGCAGCTGTCCCTAATGAAAGGCTGGACAAGTGAAGCGGGCGGGTGGGAGGGCTGCTTGGGGGAGGGGGCAGCACAGCACAGCGCGGGTGGGAGTCCCCTGAAGAGGCCACGCGTGAGCACAGATGTGAGCAGGTGAGCGGAACGCGCACAGGGGCCAGGCCGCGGGCTGCCAGTTCAGCTTTGACTCCGAGTGAGGGAAGGGCTGGGAGATTCTGGGCGGGGCGGGGCTCGTGAGGCCCCGAGGGGGGACGGCTCTGCCTGCGGAGAGCGGTCAGGCGGACAGGGCAAAGGTAGCAAGTGCGCCTGTGGCCTGTGGAAAGTTCCCAGAAAGGAGTGCAGGTGCCCAGAGCCTGGTGGGGGTTGAAGGTGGGAGAAGTGGGGGTTCTGGGTCCGGCCCAGGCAGGGAGGGCAACACCCAAGGTGCCTCCCTTGCCGGGGGCATAGGGGAAGGGGTGGGGGTCTCGGAGCGCTGGGCGGGGTGTCTGCCTGACAGATGTCAGGGACAGGACATCCACAGCAGGCTCCTGAGTCTGCAGCTCAGGACGGAGTCTGGCTGGAGGCAGTGTGATGTTTGAAAGCACCTGGATGAGGTCACCAAGGTGTGGCCCTGGACCGGCAGAGCGGGCGGGACTCACCAGCATGCCCTCCCTTTCGCACTCCAGGTGAGCCTGCAGCAACGGGTTCTCCTGTGGAGGCAGATGGGCCTCAGGAGTCACCTGCCCAGCAGCCGCAGCCGCTATCCCCATCTCACAAGTGGGGAGACTGAGGTCGAGGGGGCAGGTGCCAGCCCAGGGTCCCCGTCACCTGCTCGGTGCTCAGGCCTGAGGGCCCTGGCTGCTTCATTCCCCAACGGCCCCGCCCGTCAGGGCCCAGAGGGGTCCGTCACTGCCTGGGGGGCACAGAGCTCTCAGGCCCTTCCAGGAAAAGTGTGACCCAAAGATTCCCAGGGGGCCCTTCTCCAGGGAAGGGGTGTGGGTGCCCGCATGTCCCGAGGGGGGCACACCACACCCGCCCGCAGCCCCACCTCATAATCAGGAGTCACGTTGAGAAACAGCTGGTTCTCCAGGATCCGAAATGCAAAGAGGGTGGACGAGGATCCGAGGGTCACCTGCTGGTCATCTGGGACGAGGATGTCAACCAAGGGCTCGGCGAAGTTCGTGTTCTCTTCGACTTCGAAGAAGGTCTTGCTCACAGAGCAGACTGTGGAGTGGGAGAGGAGGGTGGGCGCCTCCAGTCCCCGCCCCCGCCCAGCCCTGCCCCCCCGCCCAGCACGCACCCTGGGCCTGGGCCTCGGCCCCCGGGGGTCGACCAAGCAGTGCCATGAGCAGCAGGGGGGGCCACAGCTGGGCCCAAGCCCCCATCTTGGCTGCCGGCACCTGGCAGGAGGTGTCAGCCGGTCTGGCGTGCAGGACTGGTGCAGCTCCTGCCTCGGCGACCTTCGTCCCTGCCAGGCACCGCCCCAATTTATGACCCTTCGTGGCTGGCCTCCACGAAGGGGGCTCCCACCAGCCGGCCTGGTGCAGCTGCAGCAGCGAAAGGACGTGGGGTGGTCATTTGGCCCAGGCTGGGCCCCGTGTGGGGTTAGCTGGGAACTCAGCCCGCAGGCACCAGCAAGCAGCTGAGGCTGCTCAGAGTGTGTGTGGCCTGGGGCGGGTGGGGCCGGCGGGGCAGAGGGGCTGGGGAGAGAAGGCGCAGGCTGGGGCTCAGCCTTCTGTCTGGATTTCCGGTCCCCAACCCAGGCTGCCCTCTGCTTGGCTCTTCCCCTAGAATCGCCTTTAGGCAATGTCCCTAAGGCCTTGCGGTTCAGACCCCAGGTGCCCCCTTCCGGGCCCACTTCTCCTCCGTGCACTGCCCATCCAGGTCCCAAGGGGAAAGGCTCTTTTGTTTGTGTCCTGGGGACACCAATGCCTGTCCTGGAAACCAGGTGGCTTCCTCAGGGTGGAGCTGGGCAGGACCACGGTGATGGAAATGGCAGGGCGGTGAGGGGTAGCTGGGGGCTCCTGGGGGTGCCCAACAGAAGGGGGGAGTCTGGTGAGGCTCCCCACCTGCCCTGCCCCTTTCGTTGGCCCCCAAGCCCTGCCCCCAGCAGCTGGGGAAAGGCCACTGGGCAGGGGCAGGAGGGAGCAGGGGCTGTCTGACCCCCCTTGGCACCTGCGCTCAGTGTACCTGAAACACCTTCCCTGAAGCTCCTGGCCTTTCTCGGCTGGTGCTTAGCCACTCCGCTCAGTTTCCTGACCTGTGCTGTGACCACAGGGTCCCCTGCAGCCCCGCCCACTTGGGTCATTGCCGTCCCTCCTCCACGGGCTCCAAATGGTCAAACCCCTGGCCCAAGACCGCAGAGCCGGGACATGCCGACCTAAGACTTTCAGCCTGGAGTCCTCGCTCTGGAGGGCGCTCCTGGCATCCTGGGTGGGGCCCCCACCTGCCACCTCTTCCTGCCCACCTGAGTGTCTGCGCCCCTCACACTCTCCCCACCCCTCCTCCACAAACACTGCCCATGTGGCCCCCGGGGCAGGAGCCAGGGGATGTCCTGAGTCCCTGAACATTTGCTAAGCAGATGACAAGGGCTGGTGTGGGGCGCTGGGAGCTCAGTCCATGGACAGGAGGTGACCCTGATGCCAAAGATAAGGCTGAGGTGCCCGTGGCTTCTCAGGTTTAAAGAGCAGTTGGGCGTGGTCACTGTCCTTGCATGGGACGCATGGGGCCCTTCCACCTGAGAGCCCCACTGCACCCAGGCCAGGCAGAGGTTCATCACACTGTGGGCTTGTGGGGCCAGGTCTGAATTCTTCCTTTATTGGTGCCGAGTACAAGTCCCCTCCTCCCCCCTCCTCTTCCCCTGTCCAGGCTCCTTGACTGCGTGGGTGGTGAGGAGGCTCCTTCCTCCCCAGGGCCTCATCTGGGCCGCTGGGTGCCTTCAGCAGAAGTGGTGGCCGGTTCTGAAACCCTAACCCCAGACCTCGGCCCCGCAGGCAGCCAGGGAGACCAGGTCCGGTCCAGGGGGGCCCTCGGCGGCATCCTGCGGAGACAAGCGTTGGGGGCTGGGCACTGGAGCTGGGGACCCAGCCCACCTGCGAGAGTGGGCCTTCCCCGGCCACCAGCGCTGACTCAGGGGGCCCCCAGGGATGGGAGGGTCTGGGAGAGGGACTCCCAGGTGGGGTGGGGTGAAGTGCACTATCGGGGTGCTCACCAGGCCAGCATAGGGGGCAGGTCGGACCATAGCAGGCAGAGCCGACGCTCGGCGGGCGTGGACCAGGCTGTGATGTTCTCTGTGCTCTGCTCACTGCCCCCCCAAATCAGAATTAGTCCTGGAGCTAGAGTCTGATGTTGCCGACGGGAGACACTATGCCGGCCTGTCCCACTCAGGGGGCCCCCCACCCCGCAGGTCTCTCCCTTCCCTCGGGTGCAGCCCGACGCCCACCCACGCGCCCTCACCTGCGCTTCCCCACCAGGCCCTGGAGCAGCCGCTGCAGCCTTGCGCCCTCCCGCAGGCGGCTGAGCTCGCTGGTGAACGTCCCGTCCGAGTGTCTGCGGGCCCTGGGGGCGGCGGACCAGACGGGTCAGGGCCACGTCCGGGGTGGCGGGGCGCGGGAAGCGTGGGCCGGGTGGGGCGGGCGGAGGAGCAGGGTCCGGGACCCGGGCTCACCTGGGGGGTGCAGGGCGCGCGGCGGCCCCGAGGAGGAGGAGCAGCAGCAGCAGCGGCGGCGGCGGCAGCGGCGGGGCCCGGGAGGCCATGTCGGGGCGGGTGCCAAGCGCTCGCGGCCGCCGAGCCTGCGGCCCCTTTATAGCGGCTCCCGGGAAGCGGGGCGGCCGGGGCGCTCAGCACCGCCCCGGCTCCAGGCGGCCGGCCGCGCCCCATCGATCTCGGGAAGGTCAGGGCCGCCCCCCCAGCTGTCACCAGCCAGCCTCCCGCTTCCACCGCCACGTCGGCGCCCCTCGGGCTGGAGAGGGGTGGGGGCTCAGCCTGGCGCCCTCAGGCTCAGGAAGGGCTGGGGAGCGCCAAGAGGGGCGTCCTGGCCTGGGGGCGAAGGGCCTGGCGGTTCGGGACAGGCGAGGGAACAGCACGTGCAAAGCCTCCGAGCCCAGACAGTGCGTTGGACACGGGCCAGACTGTCCCAGGGCCAGGGTGGGTGCCGCGGGGTCAGGCACCTTGGATCGGGGCCTTGGGCAGGGAGAGGTGGGCGACTGAAGGCGCTGGGGCTGCTCGGGCCAAAGCTGGCTGGGAGAAGGGGGAGGTGGCCCTGGAGAGGTCGGGGTGGCGGCTTGCTTCCTCCAGAGCAGCTGAGAGCACCTGTGACCTAAGGCAGGCCTGAGCTCTGTCACTTTGCGGGTTGTGCGTTTCCCATTGAACACGCACTGCCCAGCCCTGGCACCCACCATTCTCCTGTCTGTCTCTGTGCACTGGCTACTCCCGGGACCTGCAGGTGGAATCACGGCATTCTCCTCTCTCTGGCTCATTCCCCTGAGCAGTGTCCTCAAGGTTCATTCGCATGTAGCCTTGTCAGAGTTTCATTCCTGTTCCTGGCTGAGTGATGTTCCATCGTGTGGACAGACAACACTCACTCACCACCTGTCTGTCCTTGGACACCAGGCGCTGCCACCCTGCTGTGGGCAATGCTGCAGAGAACACGGGTGTGCAAATGGCTCTTGGAGATCCTGCTTTCACTCTCGTGGGTCTAGAGTTAGGAGCGGAATTGCTGGGTCACATGGTAATCCTATTTTAAACACTATGAGGAACTGTCAAACTGATTTCCACGCAGCAGGTGAAGTAAGTGTCCAGCTCTGGTCCTTTGCATGTGGGTACTCTGTCGCCCCAGCACCGCTTGTTGAAGAGACGCCTCCTTCCTTACGAATGGCCCTGGCACCCCTGTTGAAAACCAATTGCTGAGAGACACGCGGGTTTCCGCCAGACTCTCAGTTCCATGCAACCGTCTGTCCTTCCGCCACTACCACACTGGTCCGATGCCTGAAGCTCTGCCATGAGTTATGGCATTTTGGAAAAACTTTGGTTTTCTTTTTCAAGATTGTTGGTTACTTGGGGTTCCTTAGAATCTCACATGAATTTTAGGATTGGCCTTTTTCCATTTATGCAAAAAAAAGGCTCCCGGGGTTTGGATGGAGAGTGCATCAAATCTGTGGACCCGTCCAGCAAGTGAGGCTCATCTTAACACTATCAGGGCTTCCAGGCCATGAACGTTGGATTTATCTATTTAGGTCTGTATTTATTTATTTATATTTATTTATTTATTTATTTATTTATTTATTTATTTTTTGAGACAGAGTCTCGCTTTGTTGGCTGGGCTAGAGTGAGTGCCGTGGCGTCAGCCTAGCTCACAGCAACCTCAAACTGCTGGGCTCAAGTGATTCTCCTGCCTCAGCCTCACAAGTAGCTGGGACTACAGGCACGAGCCACCACACCTGGCTAATTTTTTTTTTGTTTCTGTTTTTAGTTGACTGGCTAATTTTTTTTTCTATTTTTAGTAGAGACGGGGTGTCACTCTTGCTCAGGCTGGTCTTGAACTCCTGACCTCAAGCAATCCTCCCGCCTCGGCCTCCCAGAGTGCTAGGATTACAGGCGTGAGCCACCATGCCCGGCCCTAGGTCTTTATTTTCTTTGGGCAATTTTTGTAGTTGTCAGTGTACAAGTCTTTCTTTAACCTTCTTGGTTAAATTTATTCCTAAGTATTTTATTCTTTTTAATGCTATTGTAAATGGAATCATTTCTTATTTTCCTTTTTGGATTGTCTGTTGCTAGTGTATGGAAATAGAACTGACTTTTATCTGCCGACCTCGTGTTGCAATTTTGCTGAATGCGTTAGTTCTAACAGGTTTTTTTAAAATAGGATTTTCTATACCTAAGATTGTGTCATCTGCAAATATAGTTTTACTTTTTTCTTTCAAATTTTGGATGCCTTTAATTTCTTCTCCTTGCCTAATTGTTCTGGCCAGAGCTTCCGGAACATGCTGAACAGAAGGAGCAAACATGGGCATCTCGTGCCTGACCTTTGGAAAAGCTTTCTATTTCTCGCCTGGGGTGTGGGTCGGCTGTGTGTTCATACACGGCCTTTATCATGCGGATGAAGTTTGTGTCCGTTCCCAGTTTGTTGAGTGTTATTATCATGAAACGGTGTGGAATTTTGTCAAATGCTTTTTTCTTCATCAGTTGAGATACCGTGAGTTTTTCTCCATCCTGTTGCTGTGGCACATGACGCTGATCGAGTTTCATACGCTGAACCACGCTTGTGTTCCTGGGATGTATCCTGGGTCGTGGTTGTAATCCTTTGAAAAGCGCTGCTTTTCTGTAGTATTTTTAAAAGGATTCTGTTCTCATATTTTGTTGAGAATTTTTATATCTATATTCATAAGGGATATTCATCTGCAGTTTTATTTTTTTGTATCATTACTGTTGAATTTTGGGAGTTCTTCATATATTTTATATACAGGCCATTTGATGGATATATGATTTGCTAATATTTTCTTTCATTCTGTGGCTGGAAGTTTTTAATTTTGATGAAGTCCAGTTCCTCTGCTTTTTCTATTTGTAGCTTGTGCTCTTGGTATCACGTCTAAAAACCCTGACTGACCCCAAGTCACAGAGATCTTTTCCCATCTCTTCTTCCAAAATTTTTATAGTTCTAAGTTTTACATTTACACCTATGATTCATTTTGTGTTCATTTTTATATAAAGTGTGAAGTTTAATCTTTTATTCTTTTTCTTTTTCTTTTTTTTTTTTGAGACAGAGTCTCGCTCCATGCCCTGGCTAGAGTGCCGCGGCGTCAGCCTAGCTCACAGCAACCTCAGACTCCTGGGCTCAAGCAATCCTCCCGCCTGGGCCTCCTAGAGTGCTAGGATTACAGGCGTGAGCCACTGCGCCTGGCCGTCACTGTGATTTTTATTATGATTTTCGTGGTGGCTGTAATAGTAAACACTCTTCTCACATATGGATTGACTCTCTTTTGTGACGTGCCTGCTCAAGACCTTTGCTTTTGTTAAAGTGGAGTCGTGTGTCTCTTCTTCCCGGTTTGACCAAGCTCTTCACGCCCTCATCAGAGAGTGGGACCGCATGCATCATTTCCCGGTTGGCCTTGCTTTGCACTGTCTTGATGGTGGCCGTCCCATCTTGGGGACCACTTAAAGGAATTCCTGGCAGACCAGAGGCTGGGCTGGCTCACCACTGGGCGCCCAGCCCTACCCAGAGTCTGTCCTGTGAGAGAAGAAACTTCTGCTGCCCTCGTCCCTTTTCTCTTGCTCACGGGGTCACAGGGGAGAAGGGCTGCCTGTCCCACAGCCCCTCATGAGAGGGGCTCAGATGCTGAAGGCAGCTGGTGGCTGGCGGCCTGTCTGTGCCCTCCTCTAGCACACAGCTTTCCCCTACACACCTTGTAGTGTGACTGTGTGTCATCGTGTCTGAGACATCTCTGAGTCCTTATTTTCTCTTCAATACACACGCCGCCAGCCTGTCAGGCCGGCTCCCTGTCCCCTGATACCTTGGAATCAGCATCCTGGCCACGGGCCCCTCCCTGCGCCTGCCCAGGACCAGGAAGGGAGATGCGGGCCGGGTGTGCGTCCCGTGCCCGGAGTGGTGCAGCTGCGTGCCCACCTGAGGGCCTTTGGTGACAGGGCTGCGGAAAAGATCTCGAGTCATGTGTCACCCCGATTTTATTAAGTCTGTAGAGAAAATTCTCTGATATGTTTTCCATGTATTTTCTTTCCATGCCTGGGGCTGTCCTCCCCCGCTTCTCTGGCCACCTCTACTCCACAGCGTGTCTCCCTGCGTGGGTCTGGCCCCTCCCGCAGGAGGCTGCGACGCTCCAACGGTTCTGCGTTGGCAGCCGGGGGTGATGGGCCCAGGCTGGGCAGCAGGGACAGCCCTCGGGAGGGAGCCCTGGCCGTGTCTAGTATCGGGAGGGCTGCGGTATCACAGGCAAGCGGGGCATCCGCGGGCCAGACGGGCAGTGACTTGCTGGGGTCAAAGGCTTGGAGGTGGGGCGGTGGCTGCTTGCCAGGTCGGAGGGTCGGGAAGGTTGTGCCTGCATAGCTTGGGAGGGGAATGCGGCCGACAACCCCCTGCGACGGGTCAGACCGCAGCTGCGCGAGGACAGTGGCGCCGCGGGTGGGGGTGGCGTGCAGGGCCCGGACGCGGTCGGCTGGGTGTCGGCGTGGGGCGTGCGCGCTGGGCCGGGTCGCACCAGGCAGGTCCGCGGGGAGGCGGCAGCTCGTAGTCGCTGAGGGGCGGGAGGTTTCTGCGCGTCTGGGCGAGGGGCCCAGGAAAGAGGCCCAGGTCGGGGAGTAGCCCCGGCCTCCGTCTTGACGCGCCGTCAGTCGGGGCGAGTGCAGGGGGCAGGAGGGACGGCGCTGGCGTCGGTGCCCGCGAGCCTCTGGGGTCTGGTCCGGCCGACCCTCCATCCCTACGTGCTTCTCGGGGTGCAGAGCCACGCGGTTCCCCCCGACCGTGCGCGGCACCGGCCGGTGCCGGGCCTGCCAGTACCAACCACCTCGCTTGACTCCCATCCCTTCGGGCTGTTGCATTTTCCTGCCTGCGGGTCTCCCGCAGCGCAGAAGTCCGAGGAGGGCAAATCCCTGTCGCACCGTGGAGCTCCCCGGGGCCCGGGGGCGGGGCGGAGGCGGGCCAGGGCCGGGGCGGGGCTCCCGGGGTGCGCGGCCGGCCCAGCCCGCGGAGATCTGCGCCCGCCGGGGCGCGTGGCGCGGGCGCGCCATGGGGAACCGCAGCACCGCGGACGCGGGCGGGCTGCTGGCGGGGCGCGGGCCGGGCGCGGGGGCCCCAGGGGCGGCTGCAGGGCTGACGGGGCCTGGCGCGGCGGCGCTGGCGGGGGGCGTGCTGCTCATCGGCGCGGTGCTGGCGGGGAACTCGCTGGTGTGCGTGAGCGTGGCCGCCGAGCGCGCCCTGCAGACGCCCACCAACTACTTTATCGTGAGCCTGGCGGCCGCCGACCTCCTGCTCGCCCTCCTGGTGCTGCCGCTCTTCGTCTACTCTGAGGTGAGAGCTGCGTCCCCTGCCGCACGCGTATCCTCGCCTGCCCGCCCGTTCCCTGTCCCTGTCCCTGTCCCTGCCGAGGACCCGGCGCGACCGGCTGCCCAGCTTCTCGCAAACTTCCGGCGGGGGCGGTTGCAGAGGCGCTGCGCCAGGCCCCTCCGCCCCCCACCGTCCCTGCCACCTCGCCCCTTCAGTCGCTTTGCTGTCTAGCCGTCGCCCCCAGCTCCCCCTGTCTGTCTTGGCATCTGCTACCCGAGAGACGCTTCTGTCCTTCGATCCAGGGATCCCAAGAACAGGCGACTTTGCCAGTCAAGCCCTGCCCCCCTCCCCAGGCCCAGCAGAACCCTGCCTACCCTGCAGGGGAGCCACCTGGACAGATGGACAGATGCAGGCTTAGCTCCGGGCCACAGGGACACACACACAACCACTGCACACGGTGGCCGCTCCAACCGGCACACTGAGCACCCCACGGAAAGGAAACCCAACTATACAGCGGCTCAGCTGCCAGGGTGGAGGGAGGAGGCCTGGGCAGGAGGACAGAGCCCCAAGAGCCCTGGATCCCCACAGACCAGATCTGGCCCTCGGGGGGGTCCACCTTGGTGCCAACCCCTCTGTTTGAGGTTTGGCCAGAGAAAAGCAGCTTAGGTCTGCGGACAGGGTGTCCCGGACTGTGGGGGAGGGGACTCGCGGTTTCTAAGGTGAGGGTGAGTGCTGGCTGGCTGGGGCAGAGGCCTGCCACGCAAGGGCACGCCTGACAGACGTCACAGTGACGACTCTTAAGCTCCTAATCGTCCCAAATCACGGGAAGGGATTAGAGGGGGCTGTGTGCCCCTTTGCCCTTGGAGAGGGCCACCCCCACGTGTGAGCCTGTGCTAGGCATGGTGCCAGGTCTTTATATTTTTCATCCTCAAGACAATTATGATGTGGAGAGTATCATCACCCTCATCTTACAGAGGAGCAAAGTAACTAGTCCAAAGTGTCCAACTGTGCCAGGGCTTAACCACACAGGCTGCCTCTGCTGCAGGCTCCAGGCCCAGCAGGTCCCTGCCCACCCTGCTGGGGCTCCAGTGACCTCCTTGATATCAGACACCACCCCCACCCCTCATCCCCAGGCCTTTTTCAAATTCTAACAAAAAGGAGACCTGAGCCCCAGGTGGTGTTTCTCTGCCCCTCCCCCAGCGTCTGGGCGCCCAGCTGGGTCCTAGGACGAGGACTGCTCAGACAAGTGGGTGGGGCAGGCCCCCCCCCCAGCCTCTGGCTCAGTGGGCTCCCTTCCCCTCTGACGCTCAGCCCCCGCTGCCAAAAAACTGGGGGTACCAAAGAGCTGCGGTGGCTGGGGAGACCTAAGCTGGTCTTGTGTCTTGTTGCTGCGCTCCCTGTCGCTACCCAGGTGCAGGGCGGCGCGTGGCTGCTGAGCCCCGGCCTCTGCGACGCGCTCATGGCCATGGACGTGATGCTGTGCACCGCCTCCATCTTCAACCTGTGCGCCATCAGCGTGGACAGGTGGGCGCCCGCGCCGCCCCCGGCCGCCCCTCCCGCGGCCCGCCCGGGGGCGCCGTCCTCACCACGCCCTCCCTTCCCGCTCCGCGTGCGCTCCCCGCAGGTTCGTGGCCGTCGCCGTGCCGCTAAGCTACAACCGCCAGGGCGGGGGCCGGCGACAGCTTTTGCTCATCGGTGCCACGTGGCTGCTGTCGGCCGCGGTGGCGGCGCCCGTGCTGTGCGGCCTTAACGACGTGAGCGGCCGCGACCCCGCCGTGTGCCGCCTGGAGGACCGCGACTACGTGGTCTACTCGTCGGTGTGCTCCTTCTTCCTGCCCTGCCCGCTCATGCTGCTGCTGTACTGGGCTACCTTCCGCGGCCTGCGGCGCTGGGAAGTGGCCCGTCGCGCCAAGCTGCATGGCCGGGCGCCCCGCAGGCCCAGTGGCCCCGGCCCCCCGACCCCCGCGCCCAGCCTGCCCCAGGGCCCCTGCTGCCAGGACTGCCAGCCCCCCGAGCCCGGCCTGCCCCAGGGTCCCTGCGGCCCCGACTGCCGGCCCCCCGAGGCCATCTCAGCGGAGGCGCTCCCGCCGCAGGCCCGCAGGAGGAGGCGTGCCAAGATCACCGGCCGGGAGCGCAAGGCCATGAGGGTCCTGCCGGTGGTGGTCGGTGGGTTCCCGTCCTGCGGCGGGCGGAGGGAGGAAACGGGACGGCCGGGAGGGGCCCTGACCCGCCTCCCGGGCCGCGCAGGGGCCTTCCTGCTGTGCTGGACGCCGTTTTTCGTGGTGCACATCACGCGGGCGCTGTGTCCCTCCTGCTCGGTGCCCCCGCGGCTGGTGAGCGCCGTCACCTGGCTGGGCTACGTCAACAGCGCCCTCAACCCCATCATCTACACCGTCTTCAACGCCGAGTTCCGCAACGTCTTCCGCAAGGCCCTGCGCGTCTGCTGCTGAGCCCCGCCCGGGGAGGGGCGGTTTTGTATGTCTAATTAAACACATCCCTTCCTAAACGCTGTGAAGGATCCTGGGGTGGAGGGGAGGGGCTTCTGGACCCGGGCCCAGGCCCCGCTGGGGCCCCTGCCCCAGCAGTGAGCCCCTTCCTGCCCTGCAGGGAAGCCGCTGGAGGTGAGGTGGGAGGCCCATCCAGCTATGCACAAAGGCAGAACTGCAGCCGCCCTGGGCTCAGTTTCCCCCCTGGAAAAGGGGAGAGTGTGGACAACTGTGCTGCAGGGAGGGGAGTCTTTGCTCACCCTAGGGGTGGGGGCGGGGGCAGTTTACTGGGGCTCCCCAGTCCCAGTGGGAAGACCACCACCCGCGCGTGGGTGGCCGGCAGCCAGGCCTGAGCAGACCAACTCCTGCCTCTGGAGGACCAGAGTGGGCTCCCAGCTCTGCTGTCCCGGACCCTGCAAACCCAGCTGAGCTGACGCACCCACCATTTTGGCAGCTGCCTTGAGATCAGAGCCCAGCATCCTTCCAGCCCCCACAAGATGCATGAAGCCCCATGGAGAGAGGCCTGGGGCGCCGGGTGGGGCCACCAAGGGGCCTCCTGGGAGAATGCTGCTCACTCAGGCCTTTGCACTGGGCCGGCAGGGAGCTGACCGCAACACAGCCCTGACCTGGGAGAGGAACGGGCAGCCCCCAGGCCACTCTGTCCAGGGACGGCCCACCCTGGACTGCACCTAAGCGCTCTCCCAGTCCAGGGTAATGGGAGAAACGGGGCAGAGCCCTCTGCTCCCCAGTCCTGCACTGGGGATGCCGCACCCATGAGGAAGACCACTATGCAAGGTGCCGAATTCTCTTCTAGTTATAGGGAAATTATGGGCTGTGAGGTCTGCCGCATCAGGCACATCAGCATGTTAAAATATTCCCTGGAGAGGGAGCCACCGCCCAGCACCCCCAGGTGCTGCTGCCGTGCCCCTTCTTGCGCTCAGGCACTCCTGCTCACGGCTTCAGCCACTGCCTCCTCCAGGAAGCCTCCCCTGAGTACCGCCCCCCCCAGGACCAGCCTGTCCCCAGCCACCCCTCAGGGAGTCTTAGCCTCAGGGAACCCTCTGAGTCACCATGGATTCCAGGCTTCCTGCTGTCCCTGGGCACAGTCTGGCCCACATGGGAGTGGGGGGAGGGGCTCCCTCCAGGTTTGGCCCGGGGATGGGCACCTCAAACGCGCCCAGCTCCTGCTGACCACAGGAAAAGCTCCGCAGACATGGGGTGAGGCCGGACACGTGAGCAGGACAGAGGCCATTGGAGGCACAACACACCGCAGGGTCTCAGGGACAGACCCTCAGCCCACCAGGCCCTCTGCTCGTCATCCTCACCAGGCTCAGAAACAGGGAGCTTTGGAGACTTTGGACCTCCATAAACACGTGGTCCTCAGGTTTCCACTTCACAGGAAGGGGGAGGTTAGGTTGCCCCACAATTCCAGGAAGCACTCCCACCCTGCCTGCTCCTGCCGCCACTAGGGGCAGTCGCTGTGTTCATCTTGCACTCAACGTGGCGTCTCAGCGGAAGGCCCCGGCATGGGAGGAGGCCGGAGGACGGCGTCTCGGGCGCATCTGCACCAGGTACGAGGGCTCTTCCCGCCTCCACTTTCCGTGACAGGGCAACAGCACTAAACCCACGGGACGGGCAGGAAGACAAAACAGGCACTTGTGAAGTGCCACAGGGCGGCCCAGCCATGGTGGGGCAGGGACTTGCCCCCCTGAGCAAGGAAAAGCAGCTCCCACCACAGGTTCTGAGGAGCAGGGCCAGGCCCCGCCAGAGAGAGCCTTCCCTGGCGCTGGCAGGAGGGGGCTGTTCCTGCCCGGCGGGGGTGCAGGTGGTGGGAACTGGGCAGACATGCCTCACACCTCCCAGAAAACACATCAGAGCGGTTTGTAGGTTTGCAGGCTTACCCAACACTGGCAGGCGCTGTCGCCTCCAGCTGAGTCTGCTCCTCCTCTCCCCAGTGCAGCTGCAGCCATGAACCTCCTGAGTGCAGAGAACATGGGCAGTGAGGGCATTGCTGCAAACACATGGAAGCTTCCAGAACACGGGTGACTGCTCCTTTGGTGGCACTCCTGGCCAGCAGGGAAGGCCGGTCCTGTTTCCAGGGCCAGCCCAGCCGCCGCCCAAATGAGCTGGCTGAGCCCCACAGGTGCCAGCCCTTCCCCTGGCTCCAGCCAGCTCCTGGCATCCGGCAACGGGAAGGAACAGGGATGCGGACGGGGACCCTGCGTGTGGAAGCCCCTGCCCAGGTCGCTCGGTGCCCGGGCCTGGCCTCGTCGCAGAGTGGTTGCCAAGTCCTTGTGGAACAATCTCATATTAAAGGACAGAAGGGATGAGAACTGCTCCTCTTGGAGCTTAGAAGGCCGCTGTCGAGTGCTGGCGGCAAAGGCAGGCGTCCGGCGCTCCTGACTCTGGCCGCCCTGCCCGCTGCAGTCAGGACGCACGGAGCAGAGAGCCCCAGGGCTGAAGCTGGAATCGGTGTCCTTGAGGGGCAAGCAGACTTTATTTACAACTTTATTGACAGACACAACACGTATGTACACGCGTCACAGGGCAGGGCACACCCGTGGGCAGGACAGGACACTCGTGAGCCCGGGATAAGAAGCACCGTGAGGGGCAGGGGCGGCTCCGGGGCAGCCTCAGGGAGCCGTCAGCCCTCCCTGGGTTTCCGAGGAGGAGCCCACTCCCTGGGGCACAGTTCACCAAAAGTTCGTCAACAACTTGGCCAGCAAGTGTCTTCACCTTCCCACAACCTCGTCTCCTCAGCGTCCCCCCGAAGTCCTTAGAGGGGTCTTCGACCTGCGCCGGCCGCGCAGCAGTGCAGAGGCCCAGCTCGCAGCGCGCCGGGCAGTCCTCAGACGGTCACTTTCTCCATCACACTTTCGGCAACATGGACGTCGTCCGCCTGGACGGTGACTGCTGCCGCCTGCCCGCACACCTGCTGGTGGTCTTTCCAGTCCTGCAAGGAGGGACACATGTCAACGGGGCCACCGGGGGCGCTGCACAGGAACAGAGCCTGGTGGGCTCCCCACTGGGGGCTGCGAGAATGTCCCCCCAATCCCCCTGGAGGCCTCTGCTCCGAATCTGGCCTTCCCCACTTTCTCCCAGTTTAAGGCAAACAGCAAACCAGGGTGAAAATACGTTCATATTCTTTGATCCAGTTGTTTTGTGTTAGGAGTTTAAAAAAAGGAACATTCCTGCAGATCATATTGGGACTGAAAAAAAGACAATAAACAAATAAAAAATAAAAGAAATGATAGATGCAGAAAAATATTCACATACAATGTTGCTATCCACAGTGTTACTTATAATTGCAAAGATGGAGGGGCACAGGCAGCCAGCCCGTGTGCGGCAGGGGAGGGCCGTGGACAGTGTTGGGAAATGCTTCCGGGGCTGGCCACCTCTGGGTGCGGAACTGCCACCGTGCACAGCAGGCTCTGGGGAGAGCTCAGCGTGGGGAGACGGGCGAGCTCACATTAGGCAGGCAGGTGCAACCCTGTATGTGGGTGGTTAGGGTCTGGTAGAACACACTACGTGTGCGTGTGTACGCACCTACACAAACACACACAAGAACAGAAACGAATACAGCTAAATAGTAACAGGGTTTATTCCCTAGATGGCAGAATTCCAGCTGATTTCCAAAAAAAGAAAAATTGAAATAATTATATCAAAAGAATAAAGTTTCAGTCTGCAATTGCCTGGATACAGACTATCGATCTATGCAGCCATGCAGACGCTGCAGCCGGGCCAGTCAGGTGCAGATGCAGCCCCTGCCCGCCGTCCCCGCTTCCACCCTGGACACACCTCTGCCCCCACTCGGAGGATGGGGGCCCTGGACAAGGTCCCCCACGAGTTCTAGATGCTTCTGCCTCCAGCCCACAGATGCCAGTGCGCTGTCAGTGCTGACTCTGAGCAACAGCAGCAAAAAGGCAGGTGCTCAAGGCTGACTTTTAAAATCTCAAGTTCTGAATTTTTTTTAAAGCAAACTTTTCCATCTTAAACATCATTATCTGAAAAGCCAGAATTGGAAATTAGTCTTTTAGTTTTGGAAAGATGGAAGGAAACTGACTAAATTCATAAAAAACTAACAATAAAAATGCTTGAAACAAATAAATGACGAAACCCAACATCACAGACCTTGAAAACAATGACTAAAAAATCCAGTTAAGAAAGACTCCAAATCAGACTTAAGATGATCCAGGCCTCGCAGATGACAATTGTCACGTCTGGGGCTTGCTTCGGAACACTCGGCCCAGAGCGCAGCTGAGGAGCCAAAGGCAAACCCCGGGCAGCGGGAGGGGCGGGTCTTGGGGAAGCAGGGTGCACTCGCAGGTGTAAGGCCAGCCTGGGTTCAAGGAAGAGTGCAAGGACTTTGGGGACAAAATTGGCCAGTTTCAGAAAATGGTTGGTGGTTTCATTGAGCTTGCTGACCAACTTGCCAGAGCAGCAGAACATGAGAGGTGAAGGCCACGGTGCTCGGAACTCGCTGGCGTCTCGGCAGAGCAGAGCGCCCAGCAACGGCGACTTCGGCACTCAGAGCAGAACGGAAAATGCAGCTAGAAAGGTATCGGGTTGAATATGAAGCTTTGTGTCAAGTGGAAGCATAACAAAATGAATTTATTGACCAATTTATTTTTCAGAAATGAACTGAAAATTTCACTTTTATAGTAGGAAGGCGAAAAAAAAAAAAAAAAACAACCCCCACCCCAAACCAAAACACCTCTGCACTATCCAGCAACTGGACTAACGACCCAAGTGCGTCGCACTGTGCGCGGAGCCCTTTGCGGGCCGTGCTATGAGGCAGGGGCTTGTTTTAAGCGTCAGTGCACAGCTGCCACCGGCGGCCACAGACAAGGGTCTCATCTCTTGCATTCTTAGTCTGAACTGGACCGTCTGTAAGCTTTGATCTTTTTTTTTTTGTAAATTTATAAAGCTTTGGAAGGAAAAGGAATAAATTATTGTTTTCAAATGGTAAAAAAAAAAAAAAAAGCCCAGGTCGGACCAGCGCAGAGGCTCATGCCTGCGGTCCCAGCACTTGGGAGGCCCAGGTGGGAGGATGGCTGAGCCCAGCAGCTGGAGGCTGCAGGGAGCCGTGATGACGCCACTGCACTCCAGCCCGGGCAACAGAGCGAGACCTTGTCTCAAAAATAAAATTTTTTTAACTTAAAAAGACATAGCAAATACTGGGAAGGATGCAGAGAAACTAGAGCCCAGGTATGCTGTTGGTGGGGATGTGTTTAATGGTACAGTTACTTTAGAAAACAGTTTAACAGATTCCTGAAAAATTTTAACATAAATTTACTCTATGACCCAGCAAGTCCCCCCTCCAGTGTCTCCCCAAGACAAAGGGAAACACGCGTCCACCCGCAAACACGCATGTGGATGTTCACAGCACCCCACCCCCACGGCCTGTCAGGAAACCCAGATGCCCTCCCCCGCCGAGTATGTAACAAAACACGCACAGCCACACAGCGGGACGTTGCTCAGCAACAAGGAACACGGTGCTGACACACACTGCAACACGGATGGATCCCGACAATAGTGAGTGGCAGCAGCACATGCAAGAGGTCACACGTTGGGTGACTCTGGTCACGTGAGACGTGCAGAAAAGGCAAATCTTCAGTGACAGGCCAGACTCAGGACGGTGAGTAAAGGCAGCGAGGAGCCTTCTGAGGGGACCAAGTTCTAAAACTGAGTCCTGGTGTTTGCGCAACTCTGTAACTTACTAAAAATCACCAAACTGTACACCTAGAATGGGGAAGTCTTATGGTATGTAAATTACACCTCAGTAAAGATGTAAAACACTCACACCCCCCTCGTATGGGGTTTGGGAAGAAAATAAACTGCAAGTTTAAAGCAAACTCAAGTCACGGTGTCGTCCAACCCGTGAGGGACAAGCAACATTAACTACCCCTCCAAGCGGTTCAGCAGCACAAAAAATTACCAAGGAAGTCATGCCAGACAGGACAGGACAGGAAGACCCACCGTGAGTGCCTGTCATTGTCACAAGCAGCCTGGGTGCCTGCCTGTCTAGAGCATCCAGAAGAGAATTATGGTGTTTGGAATTCACTGTGTATCAACTGAACAAAACCAGAGCATCTGTCCTAATCAACACAGCATATCGCGAGAGGACAAACAACACAGTGTAAGAAATGGAATCTCTGTCAACAAGATCACCCGAGGCC
>RJWJ010003379.1:0-78262 GCA_004363605.1 Indri indri
TTGACACTGCTTCACTAAAATAAGGAAATAATGCTAAAATACCTTATATACTCATGACTTGCTTTATATACATCTGTGCCTTGGAAAATGATTTATACATATCTGATAATCTAAATTTAGACATCTGATTTTTCAAACAATATAAAGAATAGTATTCGTCTTTAAAAACTGAGAGAATAGTCCGGCCCTCAAGAACACAAAAGTGAACATAATGCTGACAAAAGTGCTTTGGTGGAGCTTGAACTTTTCAAAGTGATTCTTAAAAATTTTAACCTCGACAAGCATACTTTAAAGAGTTTTCAAACCAGTGAAGCAGATAATCATTTGCAGCCATTATTGAAGGTACATTAAACAAAAAACCAACTTAACTTCAATGAAGGTATAACACTACAATATAAACCTTTAAGAAACCTTCAGAGAAAACATTAAAACAGGTTGCATCTTAGATGACCGGAGATTAGATCTGGCATATGAATATAGTCCAGAGGAAAAAAGAGAACAACACATTGAAGCTATAACAACCTACAGAAGTCTGGAATCACAAAAGATGGCTGAACTAGGTCACAGGTGAAAATATAATAGAACAAAAACAGTTACAACTGGACCTTTATTCTGTAAATGAGGAGAGAATCATGTTTTAACTGTTCATAGGAGAGGTAATAATTTCATATTCTTTCATTAACAAACAAAAGAATTAACAAAAGAATTGTCACCAAAAGAATTAATCAAAATAGGTCTAAATTGTATTACATTTAGTACTTACTCCACTCACAAACAAGGTATTATTTTTGTATAGGAGGTATTTTTACTGCAAAACAATGCTGATACTGGCTAAAAATGATGCAAAATCTTCCAGTGTGTACCCAAAGTGGCTGACACTGCACAAATCAGAATATTCTAAAACTATCTTTGAAAAGAGATTAAATATGACTGGCTGTAGTTTCTTTTCACAATACAGGTTTTCAAACTTCACAACACATGACAAATATTAAAAAGCAAGATTTGACTCAGCCAAAATACAGTGCTTACTGCCTAATAAAAAAATTCACTTTTAGATCCCTTTCCCTCATCTCCCTCCAAGTTTAATAATTTAGTTTCTGCTGGGTCTACATAAATCATTCATATTGTGAAATGGCATCTCCCTCAACACAGATAATTATTTCATTGAATTTTATGAACAAAGGGTCTTGAGGTATTATATCATCTTCCACATCCATCTTCCCACACCTCATAGTAGAACCATCTTTAATCAATTTATTTGTTTTAAATGATCTCCAGGTTTTTTATTCCTCTGTTAGAAAGAACAAAGGAGATCCCACTTGATAACATATTGTTCATTTTTCCTGTTGCTAGTGGTGTTTGTTTATAATAGAAAAATTATCTGAGTTTCTACATTATGAAAATCTAAATGGCTTTAGGACAAAATCTAAATGGAGAATCTCTGGCAAAAAAGGAATAGAACATACCTATTTAAATATATGAAATCTAGTTTCTAAAACACAGGCTCTGGAGTCAGGAAGATTTGGGTTTGGATCACTGTTAATACCACTTAGTAGCTGTGTAATCCTTAATCTCTGAATCTCTTTTTTTTTTTTTTTCATCTGCACAAAGGATAACATAACTACTTTAAAAGCTGTAGTGAGAACTAAACAGGATTATACATTTTAAGTGCTCAGATAATACAAGGTACATAGTGGTACCCAATAAATGTTAACTGCTATTAGAATATTTTCTTATTTTAAAAATATTTATATTCTTTGACCCAGCCATTACATTGACAGTATACCTGTGTAAAGAAATACTGTACAGCTCTTAAAAATCAGATCAGAAGAGAATATTTAACAACATGGAAAACTGTCATATATACAATTACATTTTTTTAAGAAAGACTAGTATATAACAGAAAGTATTCTACGACTGCAATTTTTAAAAAGTAGGTTGCAGTAGGATATAAGAATATACTACCAAAACATAAGTAGAAATGTAGTATAGGTGCTATAATTGCAGAAAATTTGAAATATTTTTCTTCTTTATGTTTTTAAAAATTTTCCGAATATTCCACAATGACCATGTATTACCTTTATAAAACCTTTTTAAAAAAACACCCAAAGTGTATGTATTTTTCTCTGATTCCAACTTTTTCCACAAAAGTAGAGTCAGAGAAAAGAAAAAAATAAAAAAGAAAAACAGTGAGAAGCATGTCATTTTTTAAAGATTTTATATAAAGGATATCACCTTTATTAAACAAAATTCCTATTTTGGATTATTACTTTTGAGATTTAAAGTTAATCAAAATTCTTTGATTTGGTTCTCAGTTTCACTATTGTTGGTGTATATGAAAACTACTGATTTGTGTACATTGATTTTGTAACCTGAAACTTTGCTGAACTTATTTATCAATTCCAGTAGTCTCTTCGCAGAATCTTTGGGGTTTTCTAGATATAAGACCATATCATCAGCAAAGAGCAATGTTTGACCTCTTCTGCCTCCATTTGGATGCCCCTGATTTCCTTCTCTTGTCTGGTTAGTCTGGCTAGGACTTCCAGCACTATGTTGAATAGAGGTGGTAATAGAGGGCAACCTTGTCTGGTTTCAGTTCTAAGCAGGAACGTTTTCAATTTTTCCCGATTCAGTATGATGTTGGCTGTGGGTCTGTCGTATATGGCTCTTATCATTTTTAGGTAAGTCCCATCTGTGCCTATTTTGTTAAGTGTTCTTATCATACAAGGGTGCTGAATTTTGTCAAATGCCTTTTCTGCATCTATTGAGAGGATCATATGGTCTTTGTTTTTACTTCTGTTCACATGGTGAATTACATTTATAGATTTGCGTATGTTGAACCATCCCTGCATCTCTGGATTGAAGCCCACTTTGTCATGATGGATTTTTTTTTTATGAGCAGCTGAATTCAATTTGCTAGGATTGTATTGAGAATTTTTGCATCTATATTCATAAGGGATATTGGTCTGTAGTTTTCTGTTTTTGTTGAGTCCTTTCCTGGCTTTGGTATCAGGGTGACGCTGACTTCGTAAAATGTGTTGGGGAGGATTCCTTCCTTCTCCATATTGTGGAATAATTTCTGCAGGATAGAACATATCCCCCACAGATAAGGGGGCACTAGTGTATTGAGATTCTACCTTTCTAAAAAAAAGGAATTAGTAGCAACCGAGAATGAGTATAAATTTCCTTACTTAAGAGTGAGGTTTCTCTCTTAGCGTAAATGCCATAAGGCATATTGGAGGCACATAATCATATTCTGAAATTCTAAATATGTTTACATAGTATGCTCTAAAGTTAACCTTAATTTTCAGGTTCCTCTAGGAATGTAAAAGTGCCGGGCCAGAATTTCCAACATTCCCATCCTTAAAAGAATCCAGATGTATATACAGTAACAAGATATGTTGCTGATATATGCCTGTTCTCTAAAAGTCATTCATTAGGCTTAATGAATCTTTTATTACAAAAAACTGTATACATTTTGACAAAGTATACTCACAAATTGTCTTACACTTGTCTTCAGTGGTTTGTTATTTTTAAATTTTACATTTTCATTTCAATGTACAGTTTAAAGTTTTAATGACCTTGGGAAATAATACCCTTTACAGTCTATGGGAAATTTCTTCACTTGTTACAAAATATGTCTTCAGTTAAAAACAAGTTTCCCTTTTACGCCCACATGAGTTAGATCTTTTCCTATTATTCATATCTGGCAGGGCCAGCCAGTGGCTTAAATATGAAGGCAATCCTTTTATTTCTAAATATCATGCTTTCTACTTATAAAATAAATATATTAGTGCATGATCTTCTCAATATAGAACCATAATTCTATATTTAATGTGAAATATGAACTATCAACAAAAGTACCTATCATTTCCTAATGATATACATTTAGAAAAAAAATCTGATAAAATATAATTTTATAAGTTTAGAGAGCCATGAATGCCCTGGCTTAAAAATACATTAATTATAAAGATAGCTTTCATTACTTCTTAGCTCTAGCAAGAAATTAAAACAAATGGACTTTTTTCTGCATGAAAAAGTTAGACATGATCTTTCTCTATTTAGTGTGAAACTCTGAAAGACACAGGAAAGATTTTTATCTGATACGCAAGAAGGCTAAAATGAAATAGACAATTACCTTCATATTACTTTTAAAAACATTTCTTACACTGGAAAATCAGAACATTATCACTAATATTAAACTTTTCTCTTTGTGGCTTAATGCTGTCATTTACTGCGAACCTCTATTATTCCAAGTACAGCCATTCAATCTTTTACAAATGAGTGACATGAAGCTCACTACAGTGAAGCAACTTGCTGAAGTTCACCAGCATTATAAACTGTTAAGATTTGAACCCAGTTTGTTTCCTTTCAAAGCTCACAAAGCTCTTTTCTCTACACCATGTTGCATACTTTGACCTTTTATATAATTTAAATTACTCTATTTTCCTACCATACAATGCCTCAGATTATAAGAACTCCATCGATTTAAAGGCAATTTTTTTTTGAAAAATAACTATTATTACTTAAGGAAAAAAACTACTCATAGATGCACACTCTAATTTCAGAAATGTCAAAAAATGAATATATTAGAATGTAAGTAACAAGGCATAATGTACTTTCATTATGTCTCCAACCTCCCCAATCTATAATTTCTTATCAATTTTGGTAAAGATTCTATCAGAAAATCAAGAGTAGCATGCTTAAGTATATTTCATTTCAGAACTCTATTCCATTAACTATCAGAGTTCATTCTTTGAATTTTCTTGGCTTAGATTTGAAGACTGTCTTAAAGAAGACATCTTAGCTATAGGCAAAAGGGCACTTTTTAAACTACAATATGTAGGTCAGAAAGAAAATTTTTTTAACAGGTAAGTAATTCTACAAAATGATGAAATAATTAAAATAAATGTTTAATAAATTAGAAAGAACAAATTACTCTAACTATATATACCTAGAATAAGGGATCTTCCTACTGCAACCTCCCAAGTTGCTGGTATTACAGGTATAAGTCACTGTGCCCAGCTGTTTTTTTTTTTTGAAGCTAGGATTTATGCCTTTACTATTATTCGGGTGTTACTTTCACAATACTGAGAATATTATTTCAACTAGGACTACGTTTTCACAATGAACATGTTTCTGATACTTACACTGTGTGTAAATAATGAAATAACAAGTTTACATAATTAACACATTCCATATTACTTCTGAATTTTATAACATTATCATCTATAATGCTTTGGTGTATTATATAACCCAATTTTAATATTTGAAATGCTGGATTGGTAAGATAAAAATACTCTTATGAACACTTTAAAAGCTGTAATAAAATATCCTTTACCTTAATTTTCAGGTATTTAGTAGGTAACCTTTTTCTCCAAAATAAAAAAAATAAAAAATAAAAACATAAAAAACTATTTTAAATTAAAGGACAGTGTGAAGTTGATGACTTTTAAAAGGCATTTGTATGTATGGCACCCTACTGTACTTGGATTAATTGCCTCAGTTGTGATTTAGTTTCTTATGACATGCGGTATTCCACAGCATGCTATGTAAATGCATCAGGCCACATGACACCTAACTTAGAAAATGGCTTAGTTTTTTTTATGTTTGCAGTAAGTGTAATTTAGGAAGTGAATTAGTTTTTTGACTTTACAAATTATTAACAACAACAAAAAAATCTGTCTATTTTCAGAGGTTTTAATCATTTGCCTTTCTCTGAATTTGATATTGAAATATATCAAAATATATGTACCATAAACATTGACAAACTGTACCTTAAGGAAAGAAATCATATTTTCAGAAAGATTCTTAAGGAATACTGATCATGACTTACTAAATTATATGCTTAATTTGTATTATATGGTTCCCACGAAAACTACTGTAGGTTACAGAACAAAGCAGAACAGTCCTGATTCCAATTCTATTATAAAGAATGATCAGTTAACAATCTGTGTTTTCCTAAAAATTGTTACTTGATAAAAATATTACCTAGGGGTAGGTTTCAGAAAACATGTTCGGGACAATCAAGTAAATAACCTCTTTGAGCAGGCAATAATGCCAAATAATTTCAGTTCAGGACATAAATGTTCACTTTAAACAAAAACACACTACTTTTTTGTTTTTTTAAAGCATAGTACTAACCATAATTAGTGGGATTGTTAATGGCAAATCATTATTACTAGTCCCCAAGTATAGCACTCAATTAGAAGGGGCTAAAAGACATTTATACAAACTACTTTGCCTGCTACTGAAAATGAATACCACAGCCTGAACTTAGTCAAGGACGTCGTCCTGTACTAGAAGATCAACTTAAGTTTGTGGGTGTTATCCTACCCACTAGCAAAGAGGAAATCTAAAGTTTAAATACAAAACTATAGCCATTTTTGAGGATAACCACACCACAGTTTTAATTCTCGACTTTTAATAAGACTACAAACCACCACGGATTTATTCTATGGGATTCTAATGTATTATAGGATATAGCACAAACAACTTTCTTCCCAGACTTTTCCATACCTGTATCAATGAAAAGGCAAATCAAAACTCAGTAAAGCTTAGTAAAGCACAATTTTGTCAGCTTTTGTAAACTGGTCACACAAATGCTAGAAGAGCGCTGAAATTAGACACTCAAGCGGTATAAGTTTTACCTAAAAATGGTTTCTCCATCAACCATGCTGAATTTCAGAAACTTAAAATTCAACCTAATGTCAGATAAAATCTCAGAGGTCAAATGAATAGTTAAAATATTAAAAAGTCCTTTATTTAATGGGTCAGTTATATGCTTTAAATTTTAAAGAACTTTAAAGGATAATTCATTTTAATTTTATATTTTTAATAAATCTTCTCAATATATAAAATTCAGACATTCAACTTCCAATATTACCAGTTTCAATTAAATGTGCTTATTTAATGTATTATGGCAAGATACTCCTTGGAGAAATTGTTCTGTTAAGTTCTTAAAGAGGCACAATTCTCAACAACTGCCTTACTTGAAAATATATACTTATATATATTGTTTTGATATAAGTTATAGAATTCTAGTTGCTCAAACAGAAAATGTAGAAAATAAAAAAAAATTAAAAATATCATTTGTTTCCTACTCAGAGATTTTTACTACAAATGATTATCAAGAAATACCTCTTGACTCAGCTGGTATGTCATGCATTTGTAGTTCCAGAAAATCTTTCACAAGGGATTTGGATGCGATTTCTATGCATATAAATTCACAATTTATTACTACTCAAAAAGTGTAGTATAGTAGAAAGATCAAATAAGAGTGAACCAAATGGAAGTCTCTAGTCAAGACGATTCATCTTGTAAGTAGTCCAATAATAACCTGTCATGTACACTACATGGCTTCTCACAAAACAGAGCTTAAACAAGGATAAAAAGCTAGAAGAGTAACTGGCATAGTCACTGTAAAGTACACGATGTCTAGTTAAATCCTCAGTGGCACTTTTTTAAAAGAAGTATTTATACATGTTCATTTAACCATGTCAAGACAAATTATCTTCATTTTGAGTGTTTCAGTAACATGAGTTGTTGGGATGTACATCAAGAATATCCTGGAAAAGATTAGAGAGAAAACTATGCCCTATTTTTTAAAAAAGTACAATACTAAGTCTGCTTTATATCTTATATGTAAGTATGCAACATAATATTAAAATGTTAATTTGCTGAAATTTTACTTGCATTACACATATTGTACATTATTTATTTTAAAATTTTAATAAATTAAATTTTAGCTTCAAAATTTTTTCAATAACTGTAGTTTTATGAAAATAGGTATATAAGAAATTCTTATTCCTAACTGCTCATACAATCGCCTGTGCAACTTGTAAAAATACAAGTGTCCATTTTCATCATCCCTTCTCTCTCCTCTTCCTGAATAATTCAACAGTTATTAGGTGGTAAACAAAGCAGGTATCCATGTGGGGTAGGGACAGAGGGTGACAAAAGATAGGTTCCTTATCAGGAGAGTAATCATATAAGAATATGTAATAAGGATAATGGGAGCTAGTTTTCTACCAAAGAAGGGAGTTACAAAGATAGAAAGGAAGAAAATTAGAATGGGTTTCAGTATCTATAAAAACACAGAAATACAGACATGAGTGTGCGTGTGCATGAATGTATAAACACAAATCTAGTCTTTGGCTCTGTCTACTGCGAAGAACCACGAAGAGCAACATCCCAGTAACAACCACACCGGATCTTGGTTTCTGTTTCTAAATACCATTCTCCATTAAAAGGAACCAAGGCTCCTTGGAGAAACAGCTGATTCCAGGAGTAGGGAAAGAGAAAGTACAAGATGACCCTGGAATACCTTCAGCAAGAAAATACTCAAAGACTGGTCTAATCATGTTGAAAGAACACAGAGCCAGTCTGAAATGGCTTTCACATTAGCCAAATTTGAGACAATTTGAACATCAAAATAAACAATGATAATAATCAATAAAATCCACTGGATAAAAAAGAAAATGAGAGTTTGATAAGGAAGAGGACATTGGCATAGTCATAGGTTCTTCACTACAAATCACTTTTATTAATTAGAAAAGAGATGAGAGGAGAGAAATCATTTTATCAAAAAGACACCTGCACTAGAATGTGTATTGCAAAACAATTCACAATCACAAAGACGTAGAATCAACTCAAGGGTCATCAATTCATGAGTGGATTAATAAAATGTGGTATATGTATACCATGGAGTACTACTCAGCCATAAAAAATGAATTAATACCTTTTGCAACAATCTGGATGGAACTAGGGACTATTCTGCTAAGTGAAGTATCATAAGAATGGAAAAACAAACACCTCATATACTCACTATTACATTGGAACTAACTGATCAGCACTCATGTGCACAGATGGAAATAAAACTCAACAGAAATCATGCAGGTGGGAAGAGGGTTGAAGGGATGGGTGAAATCATACCTAAAGTGTACAATGTACACTATCTGGGTGATGGGCACACCTATAACTTTGACTCAAGCAATACAAAAACAATCCATATAACCAAAACATTTGTACCCCCATAATATTCTGAAATAAAAAAAAGAAATGTATTACCTGCTGGTAAGGAATGAAAGTCTTCAAAAGTAAGAAAAACGGAATTGATGTAACACAAATATTAAAGGGAATGAATTAAGTCTCCTTAATTTTCAGTTGCAGGATAATATTACATTTAATTTTTCATTGGAAAAAAGTAGCACATTAATAGTCACGTGAGTATGATGAAAATACAACTCCATTTCACTGCTGTAATCCTTACAGTAAACTGCTATGATATTCCAAAAATTAGACACCATATTTGGATGAAAGCTTGAAAATGTTGGTTGTTTACATTTGGTATTCAGCCACGGATCATACAGAATCCAGTAAAATAAAATGCACGTTTTCTAACAATGTGCTTTCCTAATGGATTTCCATTCAGAGTCCCGAGAGCCATTCTTTGGTAGAGAGGAAGACAAAACAAAAACAAAACCTTATTTGATGGCTACTGGCACCTATGGCATGTGTAAAATGTATGCTACACTCCTAACAAATCTGAAATATACCCCCTTGCATTTTCAATATTAACAAAATTACTAATAACTTAATAAAGACACTCTTTGCATTCAATATGATGCTTCATATTCATAGCAGTATAGAGCCTTTTCAAAAGAATATATGCAAAAGGCACATTTATAAAAAGCAAAAAATCCTTTTTCAAAAATTGTTTTCCTAACTTGTTTGTGAGGGTAGTAGGGAACCCAAAATAAAAAGTTCACTTAAAAAAACTACCTTATATACTAAAGAGTCCTCTAAAACAACTATTTAAGGTCTATAGTATTTCATTATTTTTTTATTTTAATAAATTTTGGGGAATGCATTTTTAACTATGCAATAAAATTTTTGGACATTAAATATGTTCCCTCTTAAGTCTAGGTCTCAGTAAAATAAATGGAAAATAATTCTTGCTATTTTATTGTTTTAATCTTAGGCAGAAATGCTTGACTATGAAATAAAATATATAAAATACTATATTTTAATAATCATTACAAAACATATAAAAACTTAAAATAGATTTTTAAAAAACTTAGTTTTTCTCTAAAACCAAATGCTTTTGTGCAGTTTTTTTTGCACGTAGTAATATATTTATTTAACTCAATAGCCAAATATAATTTCAACATGTAGAAAGCTTTAACATACTTCATGATTTTTTTTTTTTGCAGTTTCTAATTAATAAACTTTTGCAGAAAACCTCTGTAGTAAGCTGGAGCAAATCATTTTAGCTAATGATAAAAAGAATATTTTTGATTCCATGATTTGACAGGAATTCAATATCAATTTTAATTCACTCTAGGACAGAAAAATGCCTTTAAGTGGCATTGAAGAAAGATGGTTTGATGTACATACTAACAATAGACAGTTACTTTTCATTTCCTTTAAAGGAAGAACAATTTGATTAACCCACAGTTGACCAGAATGGCTTCATTCAAATGTATCCAATATTTCTGTCAAATAAGTCAAAGCATTAGGAGCCCAGCTGTTCACTCACATACTTTAAAGACATACAAACTAATCATAAAATACAGATTACCACAATTTAAGGTTAGAGTATTTATATTCAAAATAAATAATTTCCAAGTTTATTTGGGGGGATAATCTAAACAACCTCACTAGCAATTTTGTCCTCTCTATTCAGGTAAAAAAAATACCAGAAATAAGATTTAGGATGTAAAAATCAGTTGTCTTTTTTTAAGGAACAGAACTTTATAAAATATCTACAACATATTATTATATTTTAAGCTGAGTCATCTATAAAATAAAATTGGATTTTATTGGTTATTCTGTTTGTTAACATAATTTCTTATGACTCAAGGTGGAATTTTCCTACCATTCCCTAGATGTGCTAACTTACTAGAGGGTGACTGGGTTTTTTGGCTACTAAAGCTCTATTTAATATGCTACAATAATATGGAGAATACACAAAACAGCTAAATATTCCACAGAGGAAACTTATATCATTTAGTTAAGTTGTTTTATCCATAATTTAAGGGCAATGCATTTACCACAGCAATACATTCTCAAAGTGCATTAGGTTAAAATGTTGGTCCCTCATATTACAATTATCTTTAAAATTAGGAAGCTAATGGTATGGTATGGAAAAGCTATCAAAATGATGGGAAATAACCCTTTGTCTTATAGACTCTTCTTTCCTTACCTTAGAAGATGAAGAATCACACTCCTGACATATCCATCCATAGCCCGTTTGTTTAGGAGACTTTTTCAAAGGAGGATCCAAACAGCCAAAATGGTAGCAGAGTCTGCATTCATCACACCTGTAGGATAAACAGATTTATAGGTATATCTATAATATAAAAACCATCTATTTCACAGCCAAAAAAACAAAAACTATTGTACATTTCAATTTCAATACTGTTAATTCTATCCTCGGCTCATAAGATTAAATTAATGATCATGACAAAGGCAACCTGAACCTGAAATAAATGTTTTAGGAAAAACAAATACATCAACAATAAAATTGGCACACAAAACAAATATCATTCAGAACACTTTGATAGTAGAAACATTAAGAGCATATGAATGAATGTATGTGTATAATCTTATGTGCTCAAAACTAATAACCACAACAATTTCAATTGTGAACTTAAAGAACTAATCATTTGCCCATCAGATACTTTAAAACATTTAATAAGATACACATAATTTAAGGTTATAAATTCAATCCAATATATTGTGATTATTTTAAAATTAGAATTCTAAAAAATTCTACTAGGTTACACTAGGTTACAATCAATGCTATACAATTTATATCTGATCTCTCTCTCTCCATGTTAAAGTAGATTACAAATAAACTTTTTAATATTTATAGCATGCTAACACAATCCACAGCAAATAAAAACAATCTTTACATGTTAAATCACAGAACACTTAAATATATAAAGAGGTAAGAAACCACTCCAAGAATTTAATATTATGCTCTCAAAATTTACCTGTCACTTTCTCTCAGAGCACTTCATTTTATAAAGTATTTCCTAGTACTTTTAAAACTTATTAACAAATGTTTTCATAGTGTCTTTGCTACCTAAGACGTACAAAATCTAAGAAAACTATCATACCCATTCTTCGTTTCAGACAATCTCATCCTGCTGACAATGAAGAAAAATCTGTATTATTTCAGTGCTTTGTAAAAAGAACTTTGCATCAGTTGGAATAGCAAGACCAAAATTTAACAACAAAAAACAAATGTATACACTTTACAGAAGGGGTTATATTTTTCATTTTTTTGTGCTTTAAAAAAAATTAAACAATATTTTCTTAATCAAACAGATTCTTTACTGTTTATCTCTTATTGATTTAGAACTTCAAATGTCAAGAAATCTACAACTAAGAAACCAAGGTGAAAAATTTATAGAACACATATTTCTCGAACAAACTTAAAAATTATTATTCAATAACCTTTATTAGGAAAAAAGGGGAAGGAACTATTCTTACATAAACAGCACATACACAAAAATACCCAATTGATTTTAAGACACCATTACAATAAAAGGGACTATAAATCTATATTTTTAGTAAAAATTTCATATCATGCTACAAAAACCCAATCTCTCAAAAGCCCATTTTGGGAATGAAGAGTTTCAATAAAGTTAAACAACTAAGCTATTTAGTTATAAAGAAGTTTAAAACACAATTATATGCCATAGTTTATGCATTTTTTCCTCTACAGCTTTCCTCTTATGAATAAAATAAGCTTATGTACATTTCCAAAAATCTTTTAGACTCAAGGTATGGACTTGACCAAAAAATGTTTACTATGATAATTCCAGCTACCAGAATAGATAAAATCAAATAGGACTAACAATACTTTACTTACTATGCCAATAACACAGATAAACCATCTAAAAATATTTTTAAAAGCAGTTAAAATGTTCAATATCTGTTGTTCTGGCATTAAGAAAAAATAATAGATGATATGTAGCTAACTTCAAATGTAATATAAAGAGACTAAATGGTATACCTACATAATTTAATGCTCTTTGTTTCTCAATGTATCTTATTGACCTTTCAATAGTCAAAATTTCAATTACATTAAATATATTGATATAGGAACCTTCAAAGTATAAGCTTTTCTTAGTTTATGAGAAGGGTCAGATTTCTAGATAGCTGAGGGCATATTCCCTCAAGCATAAAAACTAATATTTCAATCATCTTTGATGATTTAAGCATAATCACATTATTTTCTTCATCAAGGAAATAAATATACTCTGTCTTTGACCATCTCAGGGTCATCAATATGAACAACATACGCTGCTACGTGTCTAACAGTACGTTGGTCTTTTGTACTTGGAATGAGTACCATTAGTCTGCTATTCTATTTGAATTTTTGTATTCAACTTTTAAAGGTTTTCAAGGTCCTCACTTGCTTGAAAACTATCAGTCACTGCTTCCTGATACTGTCAGTGTTATTTGGCTAAGCTTAATTTCCCCAACAATACTTTGTGTAGATGCAGAAACCAGACCACTAAAACTTATCAAGACTATGCAAATTGACAGTAAAAAGATAGGAAAATGAGAATTTCTACTGAGTTAAGTACCTGGGCTCAATTTCAGTTGCTAACTATAGTCTTTTTTCCTTAACTTCAGGTTTTTAGGCAATGTTCCATACAGTTTAGATTGCTAATAATTGGAATTTGGGTAAGTGAAGAGTTATAGTACATTTTCTTAGTTCACATCAAATCGCAATCTAATTACTGCATATTTCCTTAATAACTCTGTCATAACAATTTGCAAATTATGATTTCTAGTGTGTAACTTGAGGCAAACATAATGATGAAGGTAAAAGTGAATTCATTATTTATCACGTTCATGTACATAGATGATTCTTATTGGTATAGCTATGAAATCCCAGATAATAAATTAAGAACAAATTTGTTACACTGATACAGTTTCAATTTGTTGTTGATTTCAATTATTTATAAAAATCAAATTATCTTTCAGCTCAAGAACTAACGAAAAGGGAAAAAGAAATGTCTTACAAGCTAGCTCTGTCAGACCACAATTCAAAATGTGCACCATTTGGAAATGACTTAATCCTTACCGATCAATTTCTTCATTAGTGATGCTTTTCAGAATGACTTAATTGACATGCGGAAATCTAATGCGTTTGGGATGAGTTCCAAAGGAAAAGCAGAATTTGCTTGTCAGAATTAGGGGTGATATGGAAGTTCTCTAAATTTCTAGCTCACTCATCAGTAAACAAAAGGTGCCAACTCCAAGACTAAGTAGCAAAAAGGAGTAGTTAATAACCTTACAAACTGCCAAAATCCAAGAGAGAAACAAAACAAAGAATGTTGAAGTCAATAGCTTTGTTGATAAACACATAAATATACAAATATAAGTTCTCTGTAAAGATGTCTAAAATTTCCATGTGGAAAAAATCTAGTTGTTTCTATCTTAGAATAATAAATTGAAAAAACTCCATAGCTTTATGTGCTGGTAACAAAAATATCCTGAATGACACAAGTGGACTCTAGAAGAATTTGCAAGAATTAATATACCATAGACAAATATAAGAGATATCGTTAAGAACCCTAGAAATCAAAGACAATGTGGTGGTCAAAATAGTGGCTTTTTTACTTCATACACACACACACACACACACACACACACACACACACACACACACACACCACTTTAAAAAACTAAAAAATCAGAAACTCATATAAAGGTCTGTAACCATCTGCTATGTAAAAGCTATAATAGAGTTAAAGAAGTTAGTTACTGATCAATTTCATTTATAGTCTCTACCTCTATTTCTTATATATACTTGGAAACACGTAACTGCAGCATACAATACAGTACATATTTAACTTATCAAAATAGATAGTGAATAAAATGTTTGAAAACTTTTGCAAAAGCAGTCATTGATCCACAAAAGTATAGTGATATAACACAATATACTTTATTACATAACACAAATGTCTATGTAATAAAAACAGACTATTATAATATACAAATAGCGCATTATTAAATAGGAAGGCAATGTCTTAAAATACTAAAAGAGAATATAACACTAAACCATAAAGAAACACTAAATTTTTAAAATAAAATGCAAACTGGATGCCCAAAGAAGTAACCTGTAAGCTTCTAATAAACATTGTATACATTAACACTACAGGGCATTCTAAAACTACAATTTTAATGAGATAAAATTAATCCCATTTATATGTAAAAGGAAACCTGATTGTTTAATTAGATTATTACTGAATACAACTTCCTAGACATCAGATTCATAATAGATACAGATGTAAATAACAAAGCAGCTTTATATATGGTCTTTTACACATCGATTTAACAAAATGCAGTAACCCAATAAACATAGTTCTACATTTATTTCAAATACTTACTTAGCATATGATTAAGGATAGCACCCTAGACAAAGAAGAGAAAGGAAATGATTTATCTTCATATGTGCTATGATCCATACAACAAGCAATTAGGTATTTATCTGTCTACTGAGAATTTGCAAAAAAGTGAGAAAAGCAGCAGCTACATTATTTCCTCTTGTGCCTAAGAGACAGTCTAAAAGTCAGTGTTCCAAAGAGACAAGCCAAAAGTCAGTGTCTTTAACACCCTTAATTTCCAATTGACAATTTCATTAGAGGAATAAACTAGTTTTTAAATACTAACTGAAACAATTACATGAACCTGCTGTGCAAATCATTTATAGCCAGATGATAAGCTTAACTTCAAAATCCATATTGTGGACTTGAAAAGGGATGTGCATTTTTATGATTGAGTTGATCCTGATAATCGTACTTTTTTTTATAAAAATGGAACATTTTACTTAGATTCTCTCTAAGTCTATACAGAATAAAATAAAAAACTGACTCTGAAAATATATACTATTATATCTGTTCACTTAAAAAAAAACAAACATCAAGAGAATTGATGGGCTGGATTTTCCAACTTTGTCATTTCTGTGTAAAAATTCCATATACGAAAAATCAAAAAATTAGTCTTGAATGTTAACATTGCTTAAATAAAAATCTCACTAGCAGCTCAAACACCTACACAAATCTATTAACCAGTAGTGATGGATTCTTTCATTGAATAGTGGCCAATTATTTCAATTAACCATCTTAAGAGATGGAAAAAATGCAGATTGTGGCCAATGAATTAGATCTCTTTTAAAATAATGCTTTCACAAAATTCTGCATTCTACTAATATTTGAATAACATTTAATATCAATAAAGACACAATTTTATTCCTTGTAATTTACAATTTTAGTGTAAACCACCTACATGAGCATTTTCTATACAAAATAATCAGAAAATATTTTTTATATATCACAAAAATAAGATTAACATGGAAGATTTGAACCTATTTCATTAATGCTACTATAGACTTCTATCACAGGCAATAATGAATGAATGAATGGGTAATAAGGAAGAAAAATATTCTTTATATATAAAAGTATATTAACTGAAAAAATGTGGAAAATTATCCAAATTCAAATTGATATTTAATAGTCACTTAGAGAATGGAATCAGCTACATCTGCAGCAGCCAGGTTACAAGATTAAAAGTAAAACAAAAAAATAAAACATGAAACAAAACAATTCATATAAAAATACACAATAAGGTCAAGTACCTCTTCACAGCATGAGAGGAGGATTAGACATTTCCATACCTGAAACATGTCTGCTTTGTTCTTTAATAAACTGATCTCCATCTGCTCATGCCCTTGGAAATTTTTCAGCAGTACAACCTGCTGTGCTCAAGCTCCACATAACTTTGTATTTCCCTGTTCATAACTAACTAATTATGCTCTAATCAATAATGTGGATTCTGATTTTACAATGTAAATCAGGTAAATGAGACAATGGCTGGGGGTCAATCTCATTTTATTTACAAAGCCCAGCATGAGCATCCAGTTTCATTACATCTTATGTACCTGAACAGCGGTGAATCTTATCTCTTATCGGCAGACCTACAGAAAGCCTTGGAGCGAGTACTATGGGAAAGAGGCCTACATTTTTATAAAGAAATATTTGTAAAGCATGCCTATCTCAGAAATCACAATCCTTAATATTATGTAAATTTACAAAGTGCGGAATCAGACAGGTTGGAAAAAAAATTCTGCCTTCATACGCCATGCAACTCTAAGTTGAGTCTCTTAAACAAGTATCATTTGTCAAAAACCATTTTTGAAAATTAAAAAAACATTTAACAATGTAAATATTCCACTTGCTGGAGAGTTTGTCTGAATTCCTTAAATAGATTTTAGATAAATATTTATAAAACATTGCCATATTGCGAATCAAGTAAAACAGAGGTGAATTTTGTGAAATAAGTGACTTTAGGTGTTTAAAACCAGTTTCATGAAGTAATAGGATGTAAAAACAGGGCAATAGGATAATGAGTGTGAATATTCTTATTATCTATTGGGCAGCAATCTATTTTTACATCATAACTGTGAAATCAGATAAACATTCAAGAAATAATAAATGGCAATGATATATATATGAGATACATAAATATAATTTCTAAACTTAAGATGGATAAAGGCTAAGGCTAAATTTTGTTTTCATGTTCACACATAACCCCAACTTCAAGTCTTTTTTTAACAAAAGAATTACTGAATTGTGGACATTGGCTACATTCCTTTATTCCTTTCTGTATCTAAAATAGTGCTGTTCCCATAAGTGTAAAACAAACATTTGTTAATAACTGAATTTATAAAAATAAAGAAATTGTATTGTATGTGCTGTAGATGAAACTACTACAAACTCTTTTATCTAAAAAGAAGTATTTTTGAAAATCTAAGGACCCTTACGAGGAGATTAAAGTCATATTCCTTTATAATTGATGTTGAACATATCACAATGATTTTTTTCAAAAATACTACATATGAATGGTTCTCAATGTGGTCTTCCTGGCCAGCAGCACTCGCATCACCTGGGAACTTGTCAGAATGCAAACTTTCAGATCTCATCCCAGACCTACTAAGATCAGATACTCCAGGGTAACAGAGGGAGGGAGTAAGGTGACGAAAGGGAGGATAAGGAGGGGAATAGGGCAACCATCTGTGTTTTAACAAATCCTTCCCGTGATTCTAATGCACAACAGAGTCTGAGAATCACTACTATTTACTACCATGTCATTTTTGTATTTCAGAGACATTTAATTTCCTTAATGATATTTTAGTGTTTCTTCCTTTCCCTATTGTGTGACAAATAACCTTCATTTACCTGATGTGCCATTTTCTCTTACATACTTCTGTGAAACATGAATCATTCAGTATGTATTTTCTTGACTACGTTAATTTTCTCCTTATAGCAACTGGATCAATTATGGACTAGAGTTAATATTATATGTGAAAATATGAGACTGTTTAGGATATTATTAGGAGAAAGTGCTTTATATTACTTCCTTCAAGAGTTTTCATACTTCAACTACACTTTTGTAGGACCTATCATCCTATGAATTATGCAGTTTCTATGTGTAATATATGACAATGATTCTTTGGACTAGCACCAAACATGGAATAGCATATCTACCACTGAAAACTGTAAGATGGGGGATGATAACATAGTATTCTAACTGGAACCAAGATGAAAAGGATTTTGATTAACAGTGACACCAAAACCACAAAGCCAAATGATTTCTTGAAAAACCTAAAATAAAATGACCACTACCAATTTCTCATTATATATTAAAAGAGAACCAGGGTACAATGTATTAATACATTCTATTAAGAAAATGGCAATCTATCATTTTTCTTAACATCAGCTAGAGTTCGGCAATAGATAATTACCAACTTTTTCTTAAGCTTATATAGTGCTAATTAGTTCCTTTTATATAATTTTTTTTAAAAAGCCTACTAGGTTTGCTAAAGGTTATTAATATTTACCCTCCAATGTTATGAGATCTTTCAATAAGTTAATCTGTTTATATGTAATTTTATACATATTTTACTTTTATTAAACATCTCATCCAGTCATATGGTTCCCTCCTATAACTATAGATTACTATCATACAGAAACTTTATAATTATAATTGCTTTTGATTATCAATAACATCGCCTACTCTATTCCTAAAGTTTAAACTATTTTCGGTTGTCACTATCCATGAAAAGATGTCCAAAACCACATTTATAAATCAGGAAATTCCAAGAGACATATTGACAATTTACATGTAAACGTACATTTCAATTTCAGCAAAGAGTCTTTTCTAAATCAGTTCAAGACTGAGTGACGGAATATTCAACATATTTCTGTCGTTGACTTAAAACTGCATCTTTAAAGCTTGACGATAAAATTTTAATTCTGTATACCTTTGGAAAGATACAGATGTTGATGAAGATCTTTCGGCTGGCAGGTTGTATAGTCAATAAACTTTGTATTTCCCTCTTTATTTCATAAGTTCATATTTAAGTTTGAGAAAAAACTATACTGAACACAGTTCATATTAAAACAATATGGACTGAATAAATTTGGGTATTACCAAAAATATCCAGAGATCAACACAGATATATTTTTATTCATGAGCTTAAAATCTGAAGTTGTAAAAATTTCATGCTAACAGTATCAGTGCTTTCACACTAGGAGCAATAAGTCAAAAATAGAGTGTCATACACTTCACAAGTCTTTCACTTTTGCTGATATTATAAATAGGAATAATGTTTAATATAAGAGTCTATAGTTGTTTCCCAATGCATTTCATATATGAATATATGTATTAAGTTGAATGAAACAGAATAGCAGGCTAATGGAATGCACTGTCTTTCTTGTGTGTTACTTGCATTGTTCAACAACAGGGAATGCATATTGCATTTAAGTCCCACAGGCTTCCATAACTCTTCAGTAAGTCCAAACATTGTATATCATCATTTGCCAAAGAAGCAAGAAGGAAAGACATTACTTACTAAGACAATTCTGATGAGACATTTATCTATCCAGTATTTTCAACAATGCACATATCAAATATTTCTGATCAGTGCAAAACAAAAAAAAAGGAAAGAAAAAAGACAAAGAAAAAAAATAGGGAAAAAATCCACATAGGCAAATCGACTGCCTTGTCAGTCCCGGTAACAAACCAATCAATTACATTCTATCCAAACCTGACAAGCAAAAGCAACTTTTTGCGATGATAAGCTTATGAAAAGGACAAGATAGCTGTTCTCCTTTACTTTATGTACTCTATTGAGAGGTTAATCCACATTTTTAAAATCACACTTATAAAAGGTTTCCAGGATTGCCTCCGAGGATGAGCTGTGGCAGAGTTGGGTCTCATGAAGGGTATCTACACAGTAAAGTGATAAGAAAAGAACATTAACATTTAAAGATCATAGCAGCTCTGCACTATGTCTTATGAAACATATGAATAATACCACAGTAGATTCAAATAACATACTACCTGGTGCAAAGAGGCAGAAACCCTAAACCTAAATGCCATGATCTTGTGTAGGTTCTTATTGGTTTAAATGGAACTATTTTATCATTTGGAACATTGAGTTGCCTCCTCTTGTATTATTATCATTATTATTAGTAGTAGTATCATAACTTTTGATTATCAAAATAAATCTATCTTCCTAAAACAAAAAAAGCAAATGATATAAAAATGATGAAGGGCTTATATTTATAAAAGGAAACATATATTGATCAATAAATGTTTTCAAAAATAGTACTTTGGTTTTTTTTTTTTATCAAATATGGCAATTAAACATTGCTTGAGAAAGCATGCAAATGTGCTGAAAACAAGCACATCTAATCAGTTACAGGGCTGGTTATACTCAAATACAGTGTCTCAAGGAAGAAATTTTCAAGTGATTTTTATCTCCTGTGCCTACACTGCCTTTCTTTTTAAAAGATTATATTAGACATGTTTGGTTACAATTATTTGCTACCTTCGTATCTTTATTTTCAGAGAAATTTTAGGCGCTTAGTGATTAAAAGCAAAATTTTTTGACTGCGGTAAACATAAAAATTTACCATTTCTTTCAAATATTTAGATCTGTGTAGATGAGGTAAAAATTCCAAGTAGACACACATCATAGAAAAAGTTCACTTCTTATATTTAACTATCAGAGAGATGTGTTTAATGCTTCTACATTCCATTGAGAAAAAGAAAGTGAAAAGTGGCACACAGACAAATAAAGCACTACTAAGGAGAGCTATCATGCCAAACTGAATAATCTCCAAAGAAAGTAAAAACAAAATTGTACCAAAAACAATTAAAAATAAATAAAAATGTAAAAGTTTTCAGAGAATGTTGTATTTATCAATATAACAGAGTTGAATTCCCCTGTTGAATAGTAAAGTCACACGTGCTGTGCTAACCTTTCTCAGTGCTTCAGTCTCTAAGTGAAAAGCTTTGAGCACATTCTAAATCTGGCTATTGTGAATTCTGAGAAGTGCTTTGTCTGCAGTTTAAGCACTACTAGAAGGCATAATGCAAGAGGAAGCAACCATATCATTTATGATAAAAGTGCAATTAACTCTTAATTACATGCACAAATAATGGAGATGAGTAGACAACTGAAAAGAGATATTTGTATTTTACTTTGATATGCATCTGAACATAGATACGTCAGATATGGAAATCTGCTTTAAACCCCAATTAAATCCAAATTGAAGTTTAACTTTGGAAAAACTAAAGAACTATCACTAATATTCCTCCATCCTAAATTTCATTTAATATTCCAAATTTCCCTGAAGGCCAGAATAAGCAGTGTGACATGTCCTGGCTCCTATTTTCCCAGGACAAAAGACTGTGCAGTATTTTAAATCAAAGATCAAGTTTAGGCTTTGTATTTATTCCATATGCACTTAGTAAGTATACTTAAGAAATTAATGTAGGAAAAAAAGAAATATTTTCAAAGGGCTGCACTGATGCACACACCAGTAACTATAAATATGTTCTGCATCTTGTATAGTTGGAATTGCCTTCAAGAGGAAGTACCTACTTCTTTTGCCCCAATATGCTAAAGCAGTGTAGTATGATGAGGCAATATGCCTAATGATGAATGCACGAGTCTTACTGTCATGACTACCTAGACTCAAATTCTAATTCCACCATTTTCTAGTTGTATGATCTTCAGCAAGTAGTTCTTCTCAGTATCCTTACCCATAAAGTGGTGATAAAATCAATATCTATCTCATGGTGTTACTGTGAGGATTAAATGAGATAAATTGTGAAAAGAACTAGTACACTGACAGGCACATAATAAGCCCTCAATAAATCTTGGAAACTAATGTGAAAGCCAGTAGATTTTATCAAATACTATAGTAGTATTCTTTGGAAGGGAAGAAATTATATTTTAATACATAATTTATGTAATAGAATTTGAATATATAATTGAAACAATTTCTATTTCACATTGCTTAGTGTCTATGTATTTCAGTTATTTCATCTCTAAAATGGAGATATGCAATGCATACCTCATAGGACTGTTATAAGAAGTAAAACAGATAATACACACAGAGAACATAGTCTGGGACACAGTGAGCATCTAACATTAGCATTATTATAATTCCCAGACCAAAAAGATTTTAAAATAACATTTCTCTGGAGTTCATTTACAAATGTTAAAAAAAATAAGATTCTTATTTATTATACCTTAAAAATCGAAATCTATCAAACTTCAAAATTTGTAACCAACTTTATTTTCAGATTCGTTTCACCTATCATTTCATTAATATTATATCTATTTCACATGTCCAAAGCAATGCAAATCGAAACCTGGTTATAAGAGAAACAAATGAAACAGGATGCCTAATTAAAAAAAGAAAAAAAAAAACACAGAAAACAATATAGTTGGCTTCTAATACTAGAAGTTGGATTATACCTGTTTTGTATTATTCCAAGGGTTGAACTTTTTAAGGAAAGATATGTCAGTTCACTTAGAGAAATTGTCAATAGAGCTGCTTCAAGAGGGAAGAAGGTCACACCTTTATCCCTAGTAGAAGCTCATTCTCTGCTGCTTAATAGTGATGCTAGGCAGATGATTCAAATGTCAGATGAATGGTGAGATTACAGACTTTGGGATCTTTTTATAGAAGTATATATTGTTTTCAAATCTCTTTGAGTTATAAAAGTTACAAAATTTTAGAAAAAATGAGGTTAATGCCTTCATTTTACAGATAAGAAAATGACTGTAGAGGTAATTCAATTAAAGGTCATTCACCTGGCCAATAGCAAAACTGTGGCTATCAGTGTTTCCAAATGATTAAGTATATAATAAAAATCCTTCCATTTATAAGTTAATGATATTAACACACTGCAATGGGAAATAAGTTAAAAATTGCAAAAATAAATCTTACTGAAAAACAAATGGGTGAAACGAGAAATATTTCATTGCTATATGTGCTTTAAATCATGATGTTTACTACTCTAAAATTGCATACCCCAGAAATACCACACTTCACTATGTAATGTATACCACATTCAGGCTTCTGTTTTCTTTAAATACAAATTTCTTGTCTATATGGTATTTATTTAAAAAGAAAATTTAAAAATTCAAACATTGATAACACACAACAAAAAATATTTATGACTCATACAAAGGCCCACTTAAAGGTCTGATGTTTTAACATAGACTTTAAAGTCAAAGAATGTCATACAATAAATACTAAATGTGAGTAAGGTTAGTCATTCCAAATGTCAAACAAAATCGTCAAACTAACTTAATTATAGAAGAAAATATACCAAGTAAACATTTTTTTAATTTAAATTTTATCAGAAGACCAACTTAAGAAAAATTCAGTGGCAGCTGAGCTGCCTTCATTATCCAAACAGGAGTATTTTGAAAATTAAACATCTCTTCCCCAATTTTTACTAATAGAAAGCATTTTTCAAAAGCACTTTTAGTAAAGTTTAATTCACAAAATCCAGTTAATTTTCTAATCCTTCCTTGAAATTTATTCTCTTCATGATATACAATGAAGCATCATTTTAATTCTAAAGATATTTAGCTTAAATCATTGATTACTGCTTTTTATAAAGCCAGGTTTAAGGCAAAAAGAGAACAATTTTAGTGGCAGTGGGGATGTCCAAGTTAACCCTTAAGAACAGTGATACAAAACATTTAATTTTAAATTTTATACTGTTCTGTGCTTAAGATTTCTGTTACCCTAAATTGTTCAGTAAATGTCCAAGACAGCCTTGGAATAATGTTATTTAGAAAATTAAGTACAGCAGGGTACAGTGGGGAATGAAGAAGGAGGAAAACACATGTCCTGCTCTAGATCTTAGTGAGGACAATGGTGGACTTTACACAATGATTGGAGTTCAGATCCTGGCCATTTTGTTAGGCAAGAGAAAGATCCAAAAGGTTGGAGGAATTCAAACATAACAGAGCTATAGAATCCTGTTATACACTAGCAATAAAAATGAGGAGAGGCAAGGCAAACAGTATGATCCAAAGGAGGGATAATCAGAAGTGAGAAATAAGGCAAGAGGAAACAACAAAGCAGCTAACGTAGACATAAAAACATGGTAGAAAAGCGAGACTGGATATTGAGAAAGGTCTCAAGGAAGTCACTGGAATAGGAAAGGGAGAAAATGGATCAAAAAATGTTACGACAGAAAATTGTTCCCAAAATATTCTGATACTTTTAGCTTTCAAATAATATCTAGTAGCTAAATTTTTAAAAAAATGTTTTGGACAGAATCATTAATCTGAATTGAAGGTTACTTGTAAATGCCCATGCATGCATATACTCAGGTATTGAGAAAGAATACAAGCACCAAAATGAACTCTGCATTATTGAGAAAACCGTATGATTAAGGAAGTCCTCTTTATTTGAAATATATCTTAAAAAGCTAGCATTCTGATAAAGACATGAATCTCTTTTGGGATTCTCAGTGGTAAAGACTAAACCTCAGATAGCACCCAGAAAGAGAATTCCAAGTTATGAGTTCAGAGTATAGCCCAAAGTTGCTCTTTTATATACAGGTAGAGATACATCCCTTGACTAGAGAGCAACTGGAAAAAGATAAATCTTCACTTTCAAAGGTGATGAGAACAGGGGAAAAAAAAAATCTAGAAAATCAAGGTCAGGAGGTTTTATCTCATACTCTAGTTTAGATGTTCATGATACTTGATATTTACATAATACAGGCATTATTTTGTAGGTGATTATAGGAGCTCCTCATCTGAAGCACAAAACACAGAAAATTATTTGAGTGACTATTTTTTTTTTTACTTCCCAATACAATTTAAGACGCACCAAAAAAAATTTATTCACTACATTCAATGGATGCCTTAGAGCATTAGGGATTAATTCTGAGGAAACTCAGGTTGAGAAAAGCAAACCTTAATTTCCATCTACTTCTGGCAATACAGGATTAAATGGAATGCCCATGACCCTCGAAAATATCAGCAAATAGTTCAGCAAAAAAGTTCACAGAAGAAATTAACTGTAGAATGATAACCCATCTTATCCTCAGAGCAAATTATTCTTTGAGGACCAGTATAGTCTAAGTTAAGAGTACAGATACCAGAGAGGTACTTCCTGGATTAAAATTCTGGCTCTGTCATTTATCAGCCTGATGAGACCTTGGAAAAATTACTCAACCTCCATGTGCCTCAGTTTTCTCATTTATAAATGTGAATAAAAACAATACCCATCTCATAGAGTTTAACTACTAAATAAGTGCATAAAATAATGCTTGGCATATGGTTGTGCTATGTGTTTTGTGTTAACACTTATTATCTTCATTACTACTAAAACTACAACTACTATTACTACTACTACTACAACTTCTACTTGTACTACTACCACTATTACCTATTAAGCTGAAGATGATGATTATTGGGAGTGGATTCTGGTTCAGTAATGGTAGGAAATTTCCCTCTGGTTCAATAAAGGTAGGAAGTTTCTCTGAACTTCTGCTCTGGCTAGCATGGAAAACACACACACACACACACACACACACACACACACACACACACCCTAGAGAAAGCATTGCTTCCATCCTAACAGGAAAAAAAAACAAACAAACCACAAAAATCATAATTTTTTGACACCAGCAGAGAGGTGAGGTCACAGGGCAACCAAATGGCCTGAAATATAAGGAAAGACAGGCCCCACAAAAGAGAGAGGGGATGGAAGCTCTGGATCACCTGCGGCAAAATATGAGAGGAAGAGATGCTGAGCACCATACAAGTAAGAAGAATTCAGTTAAAAATTTTAAAGACTTCCTAAAGATCAAATGTTGGTGACATGAAAGTACAGAAACCTTGGGATCCACAGGCTTAGGGATGTTTACATTCATTCACAAACTTTTTTCCATGGACCTTGTGGTAGGCTGAATAATGGTCAAGAAGATTCCATGTTCTAATCCTCAGAATCTGTAAATATATTACTTTATATGGCTAAGGGACTTTGCAGATGTGATTAAAGTAAGGATTTTGAGATGAGGGGATTATCCAGTGAGCCTCTATAACCACGAGGATCCTTATAAAAGAGAAGTACGATGAGTCAGAATCAGAGATAAATAGATGTGACCATGGAAGCAAGAGGTTGGAGTGATGCAAGGAAGAGGTGTAAACCAAGGAATGCAGACAACCTCCGACACTAGAAAAGGTAAGCAAATGGGTTCTCAACTAAACACTCTAGAACAGTGGCCCCCAGCCTTTTTGACACCAGGGATCAGTTTCGTGGAGGACAGTTTTTCCATGGATGGGGGGCCACAAAGGGTGTTGCCTCCTTGGCTCCACCTCAGATCATCAGGTGTTGGATTCTCACGGGGAGTGCACAACCTGGATCCCTCGCATGCAGTTTGCAGTGGGGTTGGCACTCCTACGAGGGTCTGATGCCATGGCTGATCTGACAGGGGTGGGTCTTGGGCGGTGATGCAGCGATGGGGAACAGCTGTGGGTGCAGGTGGGGCTTCGCTAGCTGGCCTCCTGCTGTGTGCCCGGTTCCTGGCGGTCTGCTGCCTGGGAGCTGGAGACCACAGCTCTAGAAGGAACAGCTCTGGAAGGAACGAGCCCTGCTGACACCTTGAGCAACTGAAACAAATTTTGGACTTCTGTCCTCCAGAATTATAAGAGAAAAAATTTATGATGTTTTAAGCTACAAAATTTGTGGTAATTTGTTCCAGCAGCCATAGAAAACTTGTAATACAGACCTCCACCAGGTACTTAAGAGAAAGATTTAGGCTAGGTGGGAGATTAGAAAGAGCACCCACTGGTGGTACAGGCCTGGAGGAGGGAAGCAGCCATAGTGGGAAAGGCACAAAGTCTTATCTAGACCCTCTTCCCCTAAGGAAGAAAAGCTATAATGTCATTAGAAGAAAGGCTGTAAACCCTGTTGCCACACAGGGCATAAAGAAATTTTGCTCTAGAGAGAAAAAAATAAGAGAAAAAAAAAAAAATCCTCTACTCCTAGAGGAGTGACAGGAAACAGTCCTGGGCCCAGCACACTACACTCGTATCTTTAAAGGCTTCCCTACCGCTGGGGGTGGGGAGGAAACTCTCTCCCACGCAAGATTTGCCAAAGATAGAAGGCAAAAAAAGGCTGCCATAGGAAGGAGGAGCAGGATCACTGAAAAAGCCCTACACCCAAGAATCAAGCTTTGGTTCTTTGGAGGCTGAAGACTGAGTTTGAACAAGGAAAACTGAGAACTCCCTTGCCTCACACCACCAAGCATTGAGTAGTAAGTGCCAGCAGTCTACTGCTAAGGAAGAGAAAAGAGAGTGGAGCAGGGTTTCCTCAGTAGTGCAGGTATACAGAGAAAGGTGAAATTGAAGAAGGGAGAACAAATGAGAAAAAACTCTCTGGCACTACAATCTCAATCATAAACAAAGGCAAAGAAATTTGCAGGCTGTGGTACAATGAAGATAAGCAGAGCAGAAAGAAAATGTAGCCCAACCTAATTCCAGACAAAATTGACTCAACTCCTCCACACAAACATCCTTGAAAAAGAAAAGGTGTATGCTTTTCCAGGCATAACTATTCTACTGTTCAATTCAAGGTGCCCAGCATTCAATCAAAAGTTATGAGGCACATACAATGAAAAGAAAGAAAGAAAGAAAATCCATCACCAAGAAACAACGTAGTCAGTAGAACAAACTCAGGGATGACAGAGATATTGGAGTATGTTCTCTGACCACAATGCAATTAAAGTAGAAATTATTGACAGAAATATACATGGAAAATCCCCCTAAGTATTTGGAAATAAAAGATAATTTTAAATAACCCACGAGTAAGGAGAACTGACAAGGGAAATTAGAAGTTTACAGTCTAAAACCTAAAAGCTGGTTTTGCTGGGCAGAGCTGTATCATATTATACTTTCTGACCATAGTAAAAACAGAAGTCATGGTCTCTAAGAGATACACTCAGATACTGCACTATTTCAGAGCTTTCTAGAGCCATTGCTATTGCCAATCTGGTTCAAGGGTCACCACGAGGGGGGAAAAACCCCTTTTAACTGGTTTGTTAATTTACATGCAGAACTTCTAATGATTCTGAGTTTATCACACCCTTTTAACATTTTGTAACATTATTTTGGCCAAGACAATTGTACCTCCTCCTTAAAGACTCTAAGAGTCACTGATCAGGTTCAGCTAGTATCGAATGGGGCTCTTTCTTGTAAGATCTCCATGTAAGGGCAGCTCTAGTACAGAGACTTCAAAAAGGCAACTCAATGGGTTTAGATGAGTAAATATGTGGGCGCATGTTAAAAAGGCAGGGGAGATTTAAACTCTGAGGTGCCATTCCTAAGTTGTTCATCTTTGTATCTCCAGCACCAAGTCCAGCACCTGGTGCAAATGGATATACAATAATTATTTGTTGAATGAATGAATGCTTTTATAAAATCTTCCACAGACAGTTGGAACTTATATAATGAAAGAGTGAATCTAAGGGCCAGAGAGAGAAATGATACAGGTACCATCAGGTACCATCAGCACCTAGTACCTGTGAAGATTTATAAAAACCACAGACGGCAAATCCCACCCCACAGATTTAGAATCTACTGATTTGGAATCCCCAAGAGTGGGCTCCAGGCCTGTTTTTGTTTATCTTTTTGTAATTCCTTCCACACATTATTTATTTGGATCCCTAGCCAAGCTGAAAATCACTATCTTAAGACTTTAGCTTAACAGGCTTTTTGCATAAAGCAGTGATTCTCAAAGTCTGCTCTAGGAACTTGTTAGAAATACAAATTCTTGGCCAGGCGTGGTGGCTCACACCTGTAGTCCTAGCACTTTGGGAGGCCCAGGCAGGAGGATCACTTGAGGCCAGGAGTTGGAGACCAGCCTGAGCAACATAGCCAGACTGTATCTCTACAAAAAATACAACAATTAGCCAGGCTTGTTGGCACACACCTCTAGTCCCAGCTACTTGGAAGGCTGAAGCAGGAGGATCACTTAAACCCAGGAATTTGAGGTTGCAGTGAGTTATGATCACACCACTGCACTCTAGCCTAGGCAACAGTGCGAGACCCTGTATCAAAAACAACAACAACAACAAATTCTTGGTCACTACCCCAGAACTTTCAAAACAGAAACTCCATGTTTCAACAAGGCTTTCAGGTGATTCAAATGTTTAAGAACCACTGTCTTAAAGTACGGCAAATTCAGCTGGTATGAAGGTAACCACAAAGAAAGAGGCATGGAAACAAACACAAAACAAATAAAGGTGGTAAAAGACAAATTACAAATATTCCACAACTTTACTTAAGGTGGACCAGTTGACATTCAACTAAGCAGAGACAAGTATTATCTACATACAGAGAATGGTCAACAAAACATAGTTTGAAAAAGTAAAAAAAAAAAAAAAAAAAAACACCTAAAAACAGAATATTAAACATTCTTGTCTTGAGGATCTCCTACTTGGTAATTAAATTTCTCTGGAGTCAGCCTGTTGCCCAACTAAACCAAGGACATCTACCCTATTTTTTCAGTTTCTACATTTTATAGAACATGATTTCTTACCAGACCTTCAAAATCCATTCAGAGACACAGTCATTTACTTGAAAGTAGGAAAATTAGGAATGAATACTTAAGGGGTAAAGAACAAATCTGTAACAGGTACCAAATTTATTTCCAGAGTTTTACTCTTCTCTATACTTATAATCCCATAACTTAAAATGTTTTCCAAAAACTTCTAATTTAACAGGCCTAAAAACAAAACTCACAATCCTCTATTCACCTATTTATCTTCAAAAAATAAGCACAGCCACTTATCTTTTTTCTGTTACTGGTCTCACCATTTTCTCTAATTATTCAGCTGAAAGTCAGCTACTTTAACACTCCCCTTTCTTCCTTGCCTTCCAATTTTTGGTGAATTATCTGCTGCAACCTCCATGTGACAGTATGTTTCCTTGATCTTTCTAATCCTTTCCATTTCTACTTCCATCAGTCTAGGTTCCCAGCCCCCAAACTGGTTTTCCTCTAGCTGCCCATACATTCATCATGTACACTACTGCAATATCAATCTTTTAAAGTACTATCCTTCGTATCATCCCTTGATTTCAGTAAATCCCCATTAGACCTCTTAACATCTTTAGCCTGAACCAGGCCCAAATTTACTTGTTCTCTTAAGCCTACATCACACATGACTTCTGTGTTCCCACCCTGTGTCTTTTATTCATGTTAATTCATTCCCTTGAAGGATTTGCTACCCCCCATTCCAATCTCTTAAAACCTACTCATACTTCAAGATCCAATTGAAATGTCACCTTGGTCTATATGAAGACTTCTGCTTTATCCTTTTAGGAATGATCCCATGATCCTCTGAATTCTTATGTCTCTTATAGACCCTCTACATAACAATTTAATGGATTAATAAGCAAATGGCTTTCAATATCTTTAATAAATATGAAATAAATTAGAAAGTAAATCTGGTGAGAAGACAATAATCTTATTTTAAAAATAAAAGGAAAAAAATAGATTTCACAATCTCTTTACACATACAAGCTTCAGAAAAACAGTCAAAGAAATCTTCAGTCAGTGTGCTCAATGCTCTATGTGAAATTCAACTTTCCTTTTAATAAAGATCTACATTTACAGACCATATCAAAACAAGGCCCTTGACGTAATCTGGCAATTGACATAAGTGAGTAAACTGAAAAGAAAAATTGGGGTCTGGAAGATTTCAAAGTTATTGATTGATGTAATTTCACTTGGAGGTGACTAAATCCCATTAATTTACACCTTCCTAAGCCTATCTTCCTTCTGCAGCTATCTGTGTCGATCTGATTCATGGGGCAATTTCAGAGAGTACCTAACAGTTTCATTCAAAGCAGAACTCCTCCTCTACTTGCTATTATTTGTAGAGAACATACTTAGAGAATTACTTTCATGTAGTTCAATTGATTCTCACAGAGCTCAGCAGGTTACCTATTTATGAACTAAGTCATACTAAGGGTCCTTTTGCTTCATGCATTTTTTTAATCTAAAAAATGACACACACATACGCAAAGAATGCATGAATAATTGTACACTAAAGTCACTTTGAATAGTACAGTCATGAGGTAAATAATCAGCCATTTTAACTTGCCCCTCTTTTCATTCATGATACCTTTCTGAAGCTTGCTTAAACATTTTAGGAACATAGACTAGACATATGTTAAGTACTTCATAAAAAATGTTTCCAGAGATCTGAATTCACCTTTTAAAGAAACTATGGAGTATTCAGATAAGGTTCAAAGAAAAACCATAAGAATCAAAGAACTGACATAGTATCTATGAAAGGCTGAGAAAACTGGGTTATTCACTTTTTAAACTTTTCTAAATTTTTTCTCTTTCTTTTACCAAAGAACTAAAGTTAGGGTATAATAAAACAAATTTTGGTTAAATAACAGAATATTCTTTCCTAGGATAGAATTAAATATCATAATAACCAATTTGGGTAAATGAAAAAAGGTACTGTTTTGGGAAGAAATAACAATTCTGGAATTGATAGTTTAATTTTCAGATAAGACTACATGTAATGGAACAAAGACTGTAAGAACACTTTTTATGAAAATATGCAGGATTTTAAAGAGAAAAATCCAGATTTATGATAAGAAATAAATCTTTTGAAATTTCTGGTAAGTCATTTCAGTTATTTATGTTCCAGTTTTTAATTCTAGTTCTACTAACTAATAAAGTTAGTGTAATCCAAAAGTGTAGTTAGTGTAATCTAAAATTGTAGTTAGTATAATCCAAACTGTTATTGCTAAAAACAGCAATCTTATATAGAGATAATCTAATCCCAAATCTGTTCTTACCATAAAGAACTACAGGTTAAGCAATGAAGTATAACAGGAGCAATATTATATATACGCACATATATTTTTTCAAAATGTGATGTACTGTCAAAGAATATTTTAATGACTAACACCTCAGAAGGCTTAAGATAGCTGTCCTGCCAACTGTCCCATTTAAAAGCAATTTCATATTAAGCAAACGAAACAAGTAGATTGCTACCCAGCATATAAAATATTTATGAAAACAAAATAATTGTGGTAAGGTAAAGAAAAACAGGAGTTGGAAAAAACACCTGCTGAAAACCTACTATATCCCCGGTATTTCGAAGCATTTAATATCCTTTTTTAAAAATACTTACGACAAGCCTATGGGATAAGAGTTATATTTATTATTTACCAGTACAGAGGTTTAATGAGACTAAAAAACTTGCCCACAGATAACATGACTGTCTGATATTAATAAATCACACACTATTAATAAAAACTGGGGGGACTTAAGAGAGCCAAATATTAGAACAAGAAGGCCTAAGGAATTTATAAACATTTTCATATATGGGATATAATATTACTGCTTCAATGGTGCAGAATTTACAAAGATGTGACAGTGAAAATAAAAGCTTAAGAAACAGATCAGGAACTGACCACTAATTACACTGAACTGACCAGACTAAATGAATAAATTGTCCCAGAATGAAGGTAGCTGTTGTTACAGAAGGAAAATGTGGAAATGCAATGACATACAGTGACGTGATACTACAAAATATTTAGCATTTCAAGTATTTAAACAATGAAGGCACTTGTACAGTTAAAGCATCAGAAGATATTCTCCCCAAACTATTAAAATGACGAGTGAAGACACTAGAATAAAAATATTAAAAAGTACACATACTTCATTTAAAAAAGTATTTGTGATAGGGCATGTAAAGATACAACTGCACAATGTAAGAGTATCTTTTAAAAGGCTAGGATTATTGCTAGAACTTAACACAGAATCTATGGAAACAGTATGATCACGAACACTGAAGTCAAGAGGTCTGGGTTCCAAACCTAACTCTCACCAACTAGGTAAGCTTTTAGAAACCATCCAATCAAGAAATTACTGAAAGACTATAGCATAACAAACATTACCCCAACTCTTGAGATACAAAGATAAGTAAAACTCCTTCATGGAGTGATTGTGGGGGGGGTCAATTGAACAGACTGATGGGGGGTCAATTGGAAAAAAGTATAAGACTCTAAAATAGGAGAGATTCAATACAGTGTGACAAGTATTATCACAGAGGCTTGCATAAGCTGCTAATGAAGCATTTATCATATTGGGTAGACAGACCATCTCTACTTGAAAAGCAGGAGAGAGAGGGTAAAGCAAAAGATTAAAAGAAAAAGATCAATGAGGAATTAAAGCAACTGTTAAAAAGTAAGTAGGAATTCACCAGACAAGAGAAGATGAGGAATAAAATGTGAGGCAAAAGGAAAGGCATTAACAAAGGTATAGACTAACTGAAAAAAGAGTATGTCAGGAAATCCACACAGCTTGGTATAGCTAGAGTAAAGAGAACTCTGAGTAAATGACAGCAGTCTAAGACATTTTCCTTGAGACTCTCTGAAAGGACTTAAATAATTAGGTAACATAAATGTATGATACAGAAAGAGAGCTATGGGATGCATTAACTGAAGAAAAAGGAAAATATAAATAGTGAGAAATTTTAGAAAGTTATTTGCAAAAGCTCAAATAAGACAGTAGAAAGGTCTAAACTGAGGCGGCAGGAGTAAAGATGCAGATGAAAGTCTAGATTGCCATAAGATTTAAGAAACCAAGTCAACAATTTTTATATTGAATGTGAGGTGCGTACAGAATCTCAGTTGGAGATAGATGTCTTGCTAGGCATTTGGCTATACCAGTCAGAAACTAAGAAGAGACAGAGAGAGTGAGAAAAAAGTAGGCATGAAAGAGAACACATGCGAGCACAGTTAAAAATTTGGGCCTATTCAACATTAATGTGGTAACCAAAGAGATGTCAAGGATTAGATCAGCAAAGAGTGTATAGAATGAGAAAAGGACCTAGGACAGAATGTTCGAGAACACTAATATGTACAGAGAAGACAGAGGTAGAGAAGTCTAAAAGAGGACTAGCCAGAGAGGTAGAAGAACAACACATAGGAAAATCCGTGTCTTGAAAGCCAAAGGGAAGGAATCAGTGGAGAAGCAGCTAAAGATACACAAGAGTAAGAAAATAACCAAAGTCAAGGAGGATAGGATCCAAGGTACTGGTAGAAAGATTGGCTATAGAAGGAAAAGGGAACAGCAAGCAAGGAGAGAGAAGGGTGATGGAAAAGAGATGGCGATAGATGTAGGTAAGTTTATAGATTAATTGTCAGAAAGTTTACTCATTTCTGTCTGATGGCTTGTTTCTTATGTGAAGTAGATGAGGTCATTTATTAAACATGAAGGAGGAAGAGAAGAGGTGATGGGGCCAGAAGCATGAGGAGAATGGAAATAGGTGCTGTCATGAATGAAAGTTCAAGGTGGCTAGGAAAACATGGAAGGACTGTCAGACAACACTGAGGGCCTAGTTTATAATGATTAGGCATATTTAAAAATATATACATATATATAAATCAATGAACTGCTTATACCTCAATGAATAGTACAGTTTATACCTCAATGAATAGAATACCCCATTTAGTATTCTGTTGCATAACTAGCTGAAATTATACACACAAAAAACTTAATAACTTTAATGTTGTTTTTGAGATTTGCTGTTTATTTCACTTGAATATAAGTTGCCCTAGTAAGTGGTAGTTCCTGAGCAAAGGTTAGTCTTGGGTTTTTATTTGTTGTGGTTAACTGATCATAGCCATGTTTTTTATATTTAGTTAACCTTTGTGTGTATGTGGTCAAAATAAGGCTCTACTTAAACATTAAATTCAGAAAATTAACTTACTTAAAATTATTTTTAAAATTCTGTAAAATTTTACTCATCCTACAATCATCCTAAATAATACTATGCTTATTTTTGTGCTCCCTTCCAATCTGTAGGCACCTATATGTAACAATTTGGTAGCATACACTTATGTCCTAAAAAAAAGCTTTTTCATTCCTATGTAAATATCTTATAATCTGTAAGAGATACATAAATTTTTATACCGACTTCCTGCAATTCATCATCCCCCTCCTATAAAATATTTTAAGCTTTTTTATTTTTGGATTTGTATATTTTTGTTAGCAATAATTTTCCCACTATAACTACAGCTATAAATGTCCTTTATATTAGAATTTCTTTATTTCCTTGTGATAAATTCCCAGGAGGAGGTTTCTTATCATTTAAAAAATACATATATATGTGACTGACAAAACCAAAACAGTCAGAAAACTAAAACTTTTCCTTAAAATGAAAAAGTAGGATTATGTATAAAATACACTAAATTTATAAAAGGCACTTTAAAATTCCTGAAAACCAAAGATACTCTGTTATTTTCATTAGTTGTTAGTGTACAGATCATTTGACAACTTCTCAGGGTCATTGTGTGTGTATGCATGCATGCATGTGTGTGAACAATACACACTATCTTCTGAAGTTAATACAGTCAGCCCTCCATATTCACAAGTTCTGCATCAATGAATTCAACCAACCATGGATCAAAAATATTAGGGAAAAAAAACTAATAAAAATAAAAATACAACAAAAAAACACAAATGAAAAAAATATCATATAATAATTATTTACACAGCATTTGCACTGTATTAGGTATTATAAGTAATCTAGAGATGATTTAAAGTACTTGGGAGGATGTGCATAGGTTATATGCAAATACCCTATTTAATGTAAGGTGCTTGAGCATCCTGGGATTTTGGTATCCAAGTGGGGTCCTGAAACCAATCCTCCATGAATACCAAGGGATGACTATAATAATAATTATCTTGCAAAGTTAAATTTTATACTGAAGGAAACATAGTAAACAGTATTCTACAATTAGAACTTGGAAAATTATGTCCTATAAAAAGCAATTACTCTAGGTGACTTTTAATCTTTATATTAGTTTCAAGTTATACATTTATTTCTCTTTTTGCCTCCATTCAACTTCTTAAAAGAATCATAATTTTCCTAAATTACCCATTTCTTCTTACCTATTTAAAAATGTTTATCCAATGCCAGGAAACAGTGGTAATTAGTTTGGGGAAGGAGAAATAGATTCCAGTGGTTTAAATATAGGTCATCTGGAGCTGGGAAGAGCTGAAAATGATGACAAAAAGATAGACTGAGGCCAGGTTTGGAGGGCCTCATAAACCGTGTTATAAAGTCCGGATTTACCTTGCAAGAAATGGGAAGCCTCTGCACCAATTTAAGCACAACACTAACAAATTTGTGTTTCAGTAAGACAACAGGATAGAGACTAGCCATACTCAAACTAGAGAAGGTGCTGGTTATTGTAACAGTCCAGGAGAGAGTTGATGAAGGAGAATAAGCACTATATATTTGTATTCATTTAATTCTCACAGCATTCTAGAGGTAGAAACAATTATTATCCCCAGTTTACAGATAAAGAAACTAAAGCACAGAGATTACAAAACCAGCTCAAAGTCAACATTGACAAGCACTGGGCAAGGATGTGGACCCAAATAACTAGGCTCCAGAATTCAAGCATTTAATCACAAAGTTTTGTTTTGTTTTGTTTTTTTTAAAAAAAAAAAAAACAACACACTATGCTTTGCTGCTGATAAGAACTCGAGTAAAAAATTGCACCATAAAAACCAGGAAAAGATAGTTTTAGGAGGAAGGTTGGTCACCAGTGTTAAATGCCGAAATGAGGCCAAATAGGATGAATACTCAGAAAACTAAAAGACCATTAAATTTAGCATTTCAGAGTTCACCAGTGACTTCTACAATGGAAGTAATCATCTTTGCTTTTGGAACCAATCACCAAACATGTATCCAACACCCTCAAGGTCCTACTACACAAAAAGTTATAACATCAACAGGTAGCTTTGACATACTTTAAAATTAGTAGTCCTGATATTAAAAAATTAATAAAATAGAGCCTCTGAAAACTAATAAATTATTTTTAAACCAACAGAAGAATATGACATATCCTGATAAAACAAAATAGCATTTTTATATTAAATGAATGCCAAGATGTATAATTAAAAAATTATTTTTAGATGACACAATGTCTCAGCAGATCTTTAAAAACATTTCAAGCAAAATTGTACATATATAACCTAAAGGGTAAGTAAGGATAGATAACATGCACTTCCTCCCTAAGTCATGTATAAGATATTTGTTGTCTATTTCATAATAGCACACCAAATCAGTTTTTCTTTTTTCAGATATAAATATGACAACATATAAAAAATTTAAATTTGGCAAAAAGTATCATTAGCAAAGAAAGCAAAAACAAACAAAAATCCCAACAACCTGAAAGAAAGTATTTGTAACTTACACAAAGACATGTGATAAATTCATTTTTAAAAAAGAAAAAAAAAAATCTCCATAGATAAATAGGGACAGGATATGGAAAGAGAGTTCACAGATAAGAAAATCCAAATGGCTTGTTAATATATAAATAAATGTTCAACCTAATAGTTACAAAATACAATCAAAATGCCAATTTCTACCCATCAAATTGATAAAAATCTCTGCTATGACATCATGACACATTCATGTCCGATGGGAAATAAAATAATACTATCCATTAAAATGTAAAATATGCCTATATTTTGACCTAGCACACTCACTTTGAGATAGAAATCAAAGAGAAAAATGAGTTTTCATCAATAGGGAAATATTACAGTGAGTTATACTTCCACATTGATATATTTTATAGCTATTTTAAAAACTGATTTAGTTCTGTATTTACTGAGAAAAAGTCCATTGTGTGATGTTACATTTAAAAAAAGCAAGTTTCACAGTAAAGCCTGTAACATTTATAACTAAAATGGAAGAAGCAAGCCAGGCAGTAGACCCTGAATATTTTGTTTGTACTTAGAGGAAAGAAGTGTGAATGATTATACATTAAAACAATTTTATTCCCTCAAAGGGACAGGTTTAGAGGAATTAAGGAGAAAATAACATTTGTTCCTTTAAAAATCAATCCAATAAGTAAATACATATGTTCTAATTCAGAATGCCATTAATCATCTTTAAAATCAAAGACCATGGGTATATGCCAAAGCATTTGCTTTGCTAATTTTTAAAAAATTTTTTCCAGAATATATGTGTATGTAACATATATTCTCCCTGAATATTTTGAAATTTAAGTTCTGTAATTATTTTTAGTACATTGTTAACAAATAGCAATGGTTGTAAAACAGTGTCTGATAAAGTATCTTTTTGTACCGTACTTATGTACTATTATAGTCCAAGAAAAACAACTGAAAATTGTGCTGTTTCAAATCAAATAATTCCCCATAAACCTCTGCTCAAATCTACCTGTTGCTCCAGAATGACTTCCCATCATCCTGGCTATGCTCATAGAGCCCCTCTGCTCCTCCTCTGGAATGCCTTGCTTCATTATTTCCTTCTAGCTTAAACCTACCTATTCTTTTTACAGCCCCACTGTTTTATTGGTTACCATTTTTACAATTATCTTACTGGGTAATCCTACACCGCCTAAGTGTTCTCATTAGATAAAATTCTTGGGAAAACAGAGATTATTTCTATATAACAACTTTCTGAAGCTTTCCAGTCATGAAGATGGGGGCAGGAAGGGAATAAAGAGGGGGAAAGGGAGGAAGGGAGGGAAAGTGAGCAAGAGGGAGCAAGTGTGTGCACTTAGAAGGAAAAGTAGAATGTACGACAAGAATAACAGACTCTGAACTATAACATCTGGAAGAGAAAAATCAAACTCTTCAAAATTCTACGGAGTGAGAGGGCTGAGACCAAAGAGGGGCTCCCGACATAGTTGAGTAGAGCTACTACCTATGTATGATGGAGGAGGAAAATGAGAAATACCTCTTCAGCCAGGTTAAACGGGGTATGTTTAGTTTCCCCAATGGTTTTGTTTTCATTTTTTAATCTCCAGTTACTCCTAGTACTTGTGAGAGAAGGAAGACTGAGAAATAGTAGAAGGCAACAATTGATTGCCATTAAATCAGCAAGGCACTGAACATTGGGATAAACAATTGAATAGAAGAGGAATATGCTTCTTATCTACAATGTGAAATGGGCATTGAAATTGTAAAGGAAGAGAATTTGTGAACTCATGAGGCTAATTTAGGATATACAAATTAAAACAGAACTGACTTTATTTTATACCCTTCCATTATGGTTTTATTAAATTGATTTTTTAAAGGCAGTCATAAAAGACTTTCGATTTTCCCAATCTGATTTGCCTTCTTACCTAATACGGAGAGTCTCTTAACAGAATTCTATATATGCTATTAATTTTTTAAAACAATTTTTTCTGCTTATAAAAGGTACATTCACTATCAAAAATCTTTAAAACTACAGAAAAGCTTTAAAAGAAAATAAAAATAATTATTTTATATAAAAAATTAAAATCATAAATCCCATTCAGAAATGGAATATTTTTAACTTAAGCTTACATGAAGGTTTTGTTTTCCCACATCTTAAATATTCTTTTTAAATGGCTGAATAAGTGGTCAAATGAGAGAAAAGAAATTTATGGTATACCATAATTCATTTAACCATTCCCCTAACAGGCATTTGTGTTGGTTCCAAATATTTTTCATTATTATGATGAGCTCCATCAAGAACACTGTTACATAAAAAATTGTGCTAATTTCCAAATATTCCTCTGGAAGGATTCCTACAAGTGCTGTTGCTTTAAAAACAGTATTGTCATGCTTAATGCCTTGATTCATATTGCTAAATTATTTTCCAGAAAAGTTATACCACTTTAATTTTCTAGTACCAGGGTGCAAGGGTATTATAAATACCCATGTGCTTGTCTCATTTTCCAAACTAGAGTGATAAATTTCTGACAAGTACTTCTTTTATATTTTCCATTATCACCTTAGGCCAAATCACCAGCAGCTCTCTGGGGATAACAACAATAGTGTTTTAGAAATTATCTTCAACACTGTTATAGCACCATTAACACGTGAAATAGGTAACAATAGTTAAATGAGATAGGTAAATGAAAGTATATAGCTCAACTCTTTAGGAATTTCCTCTATACTCAAAATTCAAGACTTTGTACTTGATGGCCCTCTAATGTATTTGCTCAGCAGGGCACACTTTAATCATAACACTAACAAAGGCCTTACATCATTTTTAGTTGAAACCATAAGGATATATATCCATACTGAATATGGTCCTGATAAGTTCTTTTGACTTAAGGAAGAGTTGTTTGCAAGGATTAAATAAGATAAAATGAAGATAAAGAATTGCTGAACTAAATGTAAAGCCTTCTATTTTGAGACACCTGAGAGAAAAAGCAGCACAGACAATGTTTGCTAAAAAATTAAATCTTGGGCTGGGTGCGGTGGCTCACGCCTCTAATCCTAGCACTGTGGGAGGCCAAGGCAGGAGGATCTCTCGAGGCCAGGAGTTAGAGACCAGAATGGGCAAGAGCAAGATCCAATGTCTACAACAAATAGAAAAATTAACTGGGCAGCGTGCCTGTAGTCCTACTCTTGGGAGGCTGAGGCAGGAGGATCACCAGAGTCCAGGAATTTGAGGTTGCAGTTAGCTATAATGAAGCCACTGCACTGGCGACAAAGCAAGACTCTGTTTCAAAACAAACAAATAAAACTAAATCTAATCTATACTTATGTAGAGTTCATAAAGAGCAACAGTCTCCTTCTGAAAAAGCTACTCAGTTGGTTGAAATGAACAACTGATGGCATACTAAGAAACTCCAAACCAAAGTAGTGCTTAGTCAAACACTACCAGATAGATTTTTTTAAAAGTCATATACTAACAAGTATGCATGTGTAAAATAAATCCTCAAGTTTTTTTTTCATTTGTTTTTTAAATGAATGCGTGACAGGGTCCACACCGAGCTATTCCATGTCGACACTAAAACTGAAAATCTAATGCTACAAAAGTCTTACAAACTGTATTTTGGCAAGTTACTTTCTCTATTCATCTAAGTATGTTTTTATAGGTGCAAATAAACTTTATAGTTATTTTATGTGGAATAACTTTATGACATTCATTCCTAATAGAAATGTATCCTCTCAAAGTTAATAGGAATTCATCATTAAGACCACCGAGCATATTCATATTTTGTTTCCCTGTATAATCAGCTTTAGTAATATACAACCAAAGTAACAATCAAAAGTAAGACACTGTTTGAGTTACATATAATAGATAAACTCTATGTTATTACTAAAATAAAGCTTTCCTAATTTGTTAGCATGTCATTTATGATTCAGGGTTACTAGGAAGAATAAAAAAAGAGGACGACAATAGAGAAAAAATTACCTTTAAAGAATAAACAACATCACTTTTGACAATATAATAAGCTAAATGAGTTTGTATATTACTGATAATATACAAAGTGAAAGGGGAAAAGCTATGCTCTTAAAATATTTTACTAATCTATTTTGAAAACAGAGATTCCTATTATAGAATTCAGTGCTTGGTCACTCTTCCCCTACATTCCTATCCTAACTTTAGTTTCTTTTTAATGAAGAAAAGAAAAGTCACAAAATGCCACCATTAAATCATTCTGCACCATTTTGTGTCAAAAATATAATGGGAAATGCACACATCAAGGAAAAGGTTACTGTGCTTCCAGAACATCTCTTCACTTGGTTCATGGCTCATCCTTCTATATAACTGTGCAGGCACTACTGATGATTTTTTCTCTCAGTCTAATGTGGTATTTGAAGGATTATGGCATTTTCAGAAAACCACAGTGTAGTGATTTTAGTGGTTATCTGGCTGAAAGTGATGCTATGATTTAGAATAACTGCTCTGCTTATATGCAATGGTAAAAGCCAGCTACCACGCCATTTCCCAGTGACAACCTAATTCTTGATTATGTATTTTCTTAATAACACATGAGGTCAGCCGAGAGAGAGAGAGAACAGAATTAGAGGAAACTTATTCTGAAAGGGAGCCTGCTGTATATATAGGTACACTATTTTAGATTTAAACCTATTGAGTACATTGTGATAGGAAAAGCTAATTCAGAAATTGATAACCTTAAATTCACTTCAGTTTAGGATAAATGTAACTGACCCTCGAAACCTTCACAAGGATTTAGGCACTTAAGAATTAAAATGAAAAGCAATCATATATCATACATTAGCAGCTATATAAAGAGAATAAATATGAGAAATGCTATAAATAATCAGATAATATAATTCATTTTAATTTTAACCTATATACATATTTTATTCTATTTAAAAGCCCAATTTAGTTGTATAGAAAGAAAAAGACAAGCTTTTCAGATTAAAATAAAACATTTTCTACTATAAAGCATTTCTTACAAACTTGTCTCAATTAGCAATAAATGAAAAGTGGCTGCCTTATCATTAGCTCACATATTTTTGATAGGCCATGGCCTATAAAATATATAATTAAAATCAAAATTAGAAAAATATTATGGGTTAATAAGCAATTAAAAATAGCACAGTCAATGGGAGGTTTATTCTACAAATGATTTATAATTCCTTATACCTGGATAATATTTTGCATTTCCAAATTTCTTTCTCTTCTTCATTCCAGCAGTATTACAAAATAATGAAACATGAAAATTAAAAGAGATTTTCAAATCAATCTAATGCATTGCTCATTCTACGAAGGAGACAAGTGGTTCCCAGAGATGTTCTCTGTATTTCTCATGGTTACACAGCCTCTTCCTGGTAAAGACTTACCAAAGACTTCAACCCTTCGATATTAGCCCTATGCCTTCTCCCCTCATTTTTTCCTAATTACTGATTAAATTTTCAAGTGAGGCTTTTTACTAAGATAAATATTAAATGCCCTACTATTGCTCAAAAAAAAATTGGGGACGGGGGAGACTGTCCCTTAATAATCAAGAAAATCATCATCCTGGTTTTCCTAGTTAACAACCTTTCCATATATATCAATAACGTTAAGGGGAAAATAAGGGACAAACTAATGACGCATATTACATTTGAAGAATAAAATGAATAAGAAGAAATGAGGAAGAAAATGAGATTTGATAGCTTCTCTTTTCTATCGTTAATCAGAAAACAGATTTTCTGATTCAAACATCATTTCTGTTCAAGTATTGGTGTTAACTAAAACACACACACACACACAAAAGCACTTTAATACCTGAATGAGATCACCTTAAGGTTTTGTAATTCTGAGGTCATGTCTTCTTGAAATTTAAGTCTCACTTTCATGCATGCTGAAGAGAGAATCAACTTAATGGTGCAAAACTTCTCAAATGAGGAACAAATTGACATTTATTTTATGAAGATTTTGAAACAGACAATGTTCGTATTTGCTAAGCTTACTAAATTTCAAAGAACTGCAATTCTTTGTCTATTACATTGTTGCACTCGAATAACCTCTCCTCTATCAAAAAAATAATAATAACCCCTCAGATATCAGTAAACTAGAGCTGACTGTGTATGAGGTATTATCTGTTCTCCAAATTTAACTAACAAAATGCAAATACAGTGTGCTTGAAATGTGGCTTTTTTTGCACAACTAGTGGTCAACTCAAATACTTACCTCTCTAAAATTTCACATAATTAAGCCTATATATTTAGAAGTTTCTTCAATCTACAATTAGAGCGATAATGTTTGTTGTTCTTCAAGACAAGACAAAGTGACTACAAGAGCATTTAGTAAATAGACGCAATTAAAATTGCTAATGACCAAAAAAGTAAAAGTGTAGATGCCATCACAGAATTTCCCAAACAGCAACTTCAATAAGTATATATGATATTACAGAGCGGTATAATGGACTTTGGAGACCCGAAGTGGGGATGCTGGGAGGGGGATAAAGGATCAAAAATTACCTATCTGATACAATGTATAGTATTTGGGTGACAGGTATAATAAAAGCCCTGACTTCACCGCTATAAAATTTATCCATGTATCAAAAATCCACTTGTACTCCCTAAATCTATTGAAATTTTTAAAAAATGAAAAAAAATATGGTAGTAAATATGTGTATTATATATGTGAATTAAGTATGTACCGCATGTGCCATTTTAATATGTGCATGCACAATATAAATACAATGTAAATATATCATATTCATATACCATTGAGGTATTAACATATCTTAAAATTATCTGAAAAAAGTGTAATCTTGCCAAAAGGCAAATATCTTGAAGATAAGCATCTACAAAGAAGGTCCAGTTCCATTATTAGTGCTATGGCCCTCATTCAATATACAACATAAAGAATAATTCAATGACATCTAAAGTTAAAGAGTAGTTAGTACATTTTAATAAATCCATTTAATATCAAAGAGAACCAAATAGCATGCTTAAGAAAATAAAGATTATAACACTGGAGTCTCAAAGAAGATCAAATATAGTCTTGAAAACCATAAAATAAAGAAAATAAAACATCAGGGGATGTCATCATTTAGCCTATAACAAATACATTTATCAAAGGCAAGTTTTAGCCAACCACAAAGCTTAAATATAAATTACGTAGGGGTTAGGATCATGGACTCTGGAGCCAGACTGCCTAAGTTTGAACCCCAGTTCCACTACTTTCTAGCTATGCAACTTTTGGGAAGTTACTTAAGCTCTCTAAGCCTTAGTTTCTTTATCAATTCAATGGAGATAATACTGTTTACTTCATAGAGTAGCTAAATGATTTAATACATATAAATATAAAATACTTGATGTATAAGTATTACGTGTTTTATTAGAGTTGTTGCTTACTATATAGAGCATTTACCATTTCCTACCTACTGCGCTAAATCTTTTACTTGTACAGTACTATCTCATTAATCATCCAGACAACCCATGGAATAGGTACTATTGTTTATTGCTATTTACAGGTAAGGAAGTTAAAACACAGGGAAGAAAAAGGCAGAGTTCACAAATAACAGAAACAGGTTTCAAACCCAGCAGAATGGCAATAAATCCTCATACTTACTCATTATACAATACTATCTCTCAAAATATAGAAAGACAATTTAAAATTTAATAAAATCTAGGCTCTTCATATAAATTTATCAGAGTCTCTTTTTAAATATCCAACATTAAAAATATTGAGTTGAAGAATAATAAAACAGGATAATTTTTTCACATTATAAGAAAGACTCATTTTAGTATTTCCTTAATTAGAAGTTCCCTTAGTGTATTAAAATTCTGGGGGAAATAATTTATACATCAGGAACATATCTCATGGCTATGAGAAAGCAGTGACAAAAGAACATTTGCAGGGGTTGCCTGAAGCTACATATGAGGACTAGGATTGACTATAAACAGGCACAGTGCCTTCTGAGGTAATGGAAATACTTCAAAAGTGGATTGTAGTGATGACTGAACAATTATATAAATTTACTAAAAATCATTAAGCTCTACATTTATAATGGGTGAAATTTTATGAATGAAAAGTAGATCCCAACAGAGGTTTTCTTTAAAAAAAAGAAAGTAATATTTACTATCTTTCAAAGGAAGCAGGTTTTTTGAACTGACTTACTTTCTACTCCACTACCTAAATGAGAGAAAGGGAAACTAGACAACCAGCTTCCATTGTAAGAGATTTAACCAAGAAAACAAATCACATTCTAACGTACAGGGCACTACTCAGAGTATGTTTTTACACAAGAACTTGTCACCAAATGTAAACAAATAGGTGGCATGGACTTGGGAACTTGGAATATACAGTCTTTGAATATCACAGCTAGGGTGTTAGGCCTCAGAGATGATATAGTCTAAGGTCCTCTCCTAAAATAAGAAAACAGAGATCCACAGAGATTAAGTGACTTGCTTAAAATTACAAAATTGGTTAAGTGACAAGTTTGAACTACTTGAGATCTCTTACCTCTCAGTGCAATAAACAACTATTACAAAAATAATCATCAATCAAAAACCGTTGTTACCTATTATTTTTGCTTGCAAAAGTATATACTATTTTTAAATTTGTACTTAATAATTTAAGAAGTTTTTAAACTTTTAAAAATAAAACCAATCAGGAAATAAGGAAATATCTCTGCCAGAAAAGAGATTATAAACTATTTCAATTGTATACATTGCAAATGTGTACAGATATAGCAGTGCATCACTAAATTAACTTAACAAGCATTTATTCTGAATTATTAATATGTCTGATTTCAGATCAAAAGTGTAGTTTATTATATCTCAAACAAGAAGCAATCCAATTAATCAAAGTGTGCACCTAAACTCGACATAGTTTTGCCACTTAACAGTAGCTTGTTTATGCCAGTGGCTAAGAAGCCTGGAGAGTAGTAGCCGAAGGCGTTTTCCACAGCTTGTTGAGAATTGAGTATTCTTCCTTGCATGAAGTGGTCCAGACCCTGGAAGAAGTGATAGTCAGTTGGTGCAAGGTCTGGTGAATGCGGTGGATGACAGAGTTTTCAAGTCCACCGTCTTGTACTTTGAGCAGCGTTCTTTGTGCGACATGTGGTCTTGCAAGAGGATTGGCCTGTTTCTATTGACCAATCTTAGCTGCTTAATTGCAAGCATCCTCATCATTTCATCCAACTGGTTGCAGTAGACATTTGCTATAATCGATCGATCAGGTTTCATGAAGCTGTAGCGGATAATGCCAGCACCGGACCACCAAACAGACACCATTCGCTTTTTTTGATTACTATTTGGTTTTGGACTGTGTTTTGGCACTTCATCTTTATCCAACCATTGTGCTGAATGCTTGCAATTGTCAAAAAGAATCCATTTTGCATCACATGTAACAACACATAGAAATGGTTCACCTTTATGTCATGACGGCAAAGAAAGGCAAGCTTTCAGATGATTTCTCTTCTGATGCTCGTTTAATTCATGCGGAACCCATCTATCGAGCTTCTTTACCTTGCCCTTTTTGTTTCAAATGGTCCAATATTGTTGGAATAATAACGTCAAACCTTGCTGCTAATTCACACATAGTTTGAGAGGGATTCGCTTCCTCTACAGCTTTCAGCTCATCATTATCCACATCTTGGTCTCAGGTCACCCATGGGGCTCATTTTCAAGATTAAAATCACCAGAACGGAACTGCTCAAACCATGGACGTACTGTGCGTTCATTAGCCATATCCTTCCCAAACACTTCGTTGATATTTCAAGCTGTCTGCGCTGCACTGGTTCCACAACAGAACTCACATTCAAAAATAACACAAATTTTTGAATTATCCATGGTTTTAGAGAAATTTCTCTTTAAAAAAAATTGAAAGATGATCACAAGTGCGTTTGAAAGAATGAAAATGTACCTTCACAATAAAAATAAAACAAGAAGTGTCAAGGTGAAATGTCAGAGATAGCAACTGTCTAATTTAGTACTTAAGGAAATCGGACATTTCATACAGATTAATAGCAACCTATAACTGCCTAAGCCATATTGTATTAGACTATGAGAGCCATCAGGAATAAATGGAAGGCCCAGACCCTATATTCATCTAGTGGAAAAAGTAAAAATAATTCACAGACAATGACAACACAATTCACAAGCAAGTGGATGACAGCATGACGTGGGATTTTATGAGGGTTCCAAGTGCAATCAATGCAAGAAGATCAATATCAGGTCATATAAGTCAGAAAGAATACATTAAAAAAGTAAATAGTGATATAGTCTTAGAAGGAAAAAGAAAATATGCTCCAATACATTACAGAAATCAGAAAAGTCTTAAGTAGTTATAATGTACATTCAAAAGACCAGCATGATTTAAAAGAAATATGATGGTGCTGACACACAGGAGAGAAGCATCTGACAACTTAGATGAAATGAGTAAGTTACTTGAAAAACACAGCTCATCAAAATTGACACAAAATGAAAGAAAAAAATCTCAATAAATCTATTTTAAAAATTGAATTCATTATCAGAAACCTTCCCACAATAAAAACTCCAGGTCCAGATGGTTTCACTGGAAAACTCTATCAAAATTTAATGAAGACACAATATCTTAAACAAATGCTTTAAAAACAAAAAGGAGAAAACATTCCAACTCCATTCACAAGGCCAGTATTACCTAATAAACAAGACCTGATAAAGACTTTACAAAAAAAGAAATTAATAGAAAAATACTTTTCATGAACAGAGAAACCGTTATCAAATACTAGCAAAATCCTTATCAAAATACTAGCAAATAAAATCCAAAAATAAAGAGGCAATACATCATGATCAGAAAGGGTTATCCCAGGTTTGCAAGGTTGATTCAACTTTTGAAGCCTCCCTGGCTAAGGGGTTGGGAGGTGGGAAGCTCAGCAGAAACACTGTTCATGTGGCTGTGCCAAGACCTCCTCCTTATTGAGGACATTTAAGGACACTTTTCTCCACTCTGACTCAGTACCTTTCCATTTCCTAGCTGCAGGCCCCCCCACCTTCACCAGCCCCTAGGTCCATAAAACAGCAGGAGGCTTTTGTTTGGGGCTCAAACAGCAGTGAGACTAAATCCCTCCTCTGAGTGCAAGGTGGAACAGTTAATGTTTGCACTGATCTACCTGACCCTTACCCAGTGCTGTTCAGAGGGGAAAAAATGTATAATATTCAGGAGCTAGCAAGCTTTCCTGTCTGTCCTCTTGCTTATACTACTGCAATAATACAAGAAAGGTTCATTACTTTCAATTTGGCTTGTTATCCTAATTTACCATCTGGCAGATCTCAAGTCTAATATAAACAGAAAATATTAAAAATATGCCATACAATAATATCAAATACTCAGAAATGCATGTAATAATAGATGCATAAGACTTCTACACTGAAAACTACAACATCAATGAGAAAAAATAAAAATGATCTAAATATCTGAATAAATGGAGAGACATACCAAGTTTATGGATTGAAAGAATAAACACTGTTAAAATTTTAAGGCTTCCAATACTGTTAAAATTTTAATGGCTTTTTTTTTTTTTGGTCTTTTTTAAAACAGTTGTGGCAAAATATACATAAAGTTCACCATTTTAACTAAACAGCTCTGTGGCATTAAGTACATTCACTGTTGTGCAACCATCACCATCATCCATCTCCAGAACTTTTTCATCTTCCCCAACTGAAACTCTGTACTCAGTAACACTAACTCCTCATTCCCCTCTCCGCCAGCAACCACCATTTTTACTTTGTCTTATCAATTTGACTACTCTAGGAAATTCATACAAGTGGAATCATAAGAAATTTGTCCTTGACTGTCTTATTTCACTTAGCATAATATCCCCAAGGTTCATCTGTTACAGCCTGTGTCAGAATTATCTTTCTTTTTAAAGCTGAATAGTACTCTAATGTATGCATGTTATGGTTTGGATGTTTGTCACCTCCAAACTTCATGTTGAAATTTGATCCTCGATGTTGGAGGACCTAATGGAGGGTGTTTGGGTCATGCAGATAGCTCCTTCATGATGAGATTAATGCCCTCCCTTGGGGATGAATTCTGTATTAGTGCCCTAGAGAGCTGGTTGTTAAAAAGACCCTGGGGCCTCCCCTCTCTCTTGCTTCCTCTCTGACCATGTGATCCCTTCAAACCCTGGCTTCCCCTCACCTTCCACTATGAGTAGAAGGAACCTAAGGCCCTCATCAGATGCAGATGCCCCTGGTGAATAATGCTGCTATGAACGCAGGTGTACAAATCTTTTTGTGACTACTTGCTTTCAATTCTTTTGGGTGTGTAGGCACACATGGTATTGGTAGGTCAAATAGTAATTCTGTATTTATTTTTTGAGGAACTGCAATACTGTTTTCTATGACAGCTGCACAACTTTACATTCCCACCAGCAATATACAAGGCTTCTAATTTCTCCACATCCTTGCTAACACTTGTTATTTTCTGTTTTTTGAATGACAGCTACCCTAATGGGTATAAGGTAGTGGTATCTCATTGTGGTTTTGATTTGCATTTCCCTAACGATTAGTGATATTGAACATCTTTTAATGTGCTTGGCTATTCGTATACCTTCTTTGGAGAAAAAAATTTTTAAGCCCTTTGCCCATTTTTAATGGGGTTGTTTGTTTTCTTGTTGTTGAGTTACAGAAGTTCCTTGTATATTCTCAATGTCGATCTCTTATCAGATATATGACTTGCAAATATTTTCTCCCATTCTGCGGATTGTCTTTTTACTCTGTTGACAGTATCCTTTGATATACAAAAGTTCTTAATTTTGAATGAAGTTCAACTTATCTAATTTTTTGATGTTGTTGTTACCTGTGTTTTTAGTGTTATATCAGGCTTTTTTTTTTTATGAAAATGGACAAGCCATTACTAACATTTATATGAAAATGCAAAGGATCTAGAATAATGAAACAGGTTACTATAAGGCCTCAGTCATCAAGACAGTTGGTACTGGCATAGGAATAATTACCTAGGTCAATGGAATATAATACAAAGTCTAGAAACAGACCTACAACAAAAACGTCAATTGATATTTAACAGTGGCATGAAGGCAATTTAATGTGGAAAGGCAAATTTTTTTAACCAATGATACTAAAAAACTGGAACTCCACATGAGACAGATAATAAACAAAAGTTTCTTAACTCTACAAGAAACCAAATACAAAATTAATTTCAGATAGCTCACATATCTCAATATATAAGCTAAAACTACAAAGCTTCTCCAAGAAAACAAAGTAGATAATCTTCGTGACTTGGCCCTAAGCAAAGAATTACTAGATAGGAAATGAAAGCAATAACCTTATAACAAAAAGTTGCTACACTGGACTTTAGCAAAATTAGCAACTTCTGCATTTTAAGTGACACCATTAAGTAAATAAACAGGCAAGCCACAGATAAGGAGAATATGTTTGCAAAACATACATTTGAATAAGGACTCATACGCAAAGTTAAAAAATCCCACCATTCAATACCAACAACTTAATTTTTTTTTAAAAAAAAAAAAGGCAAAGAATTAATTCACAAAGGAAGATGCACAAACAGCCAGTCAGCACATGAAAATGTGCTCAACATCATTACTTATCAGGGTAATACAAATTAAAAACCAAAGTGGGATTCCCCTACACCCCTATTAAAATGGCTAAAATCAAATAAAGGCTAAAAATGGCATTTATATAAAATTCTAGAAGACACAAAACTAAGCTATGGTGAAAAAACCAGAAAAGTGATTGCCTTTGAGTCTTTGGAGCCATGAAAATGTTTTATACCTTCACAGAAATGGGGTGAAATGAGAGGATACACTTTGCCATACTTAACAGAAAGAAATATTAGAAATCTAAGCTCTGATCCGGGCACAGTGGCTCACGCCTGTAATCCCAGCACTTTGGGAGGCTGAGGAGGGAGGATCAGTTGAGGCCAAGAGTTTGAGACCAGCCTGAGCAACATAATGAAACCCCATCTCTACAAAAAAATAAAAAAATAAGTCAGGTGTGGTGGGGTACACCTATAGTCCTAGCTACTTGGTGGGCTGAGGCAGGAGGACTGCTCGAGGACAGGAATTTTAGGCTGCAGTGAGCTATGATAAAGTCACTGCAATCCAACCTGGCTATAGAGCTAGACCCTGTGAAGAAGAAAGAAGACCAAGAAGAAAATAAAGAAATCTAAGCTCTGGAGACAATCCTTTAAAAACAATAATTGCATAATACTAATCAATGACTTAGGAATACAAAAAAAATAAAACAAAAAGCCCAAAAACCTATCCTGGAAATTGTTGGTAGAGGTAAAGATGAGAAACAGTTTATCCAAAACCGTCCTTGTGCAAGAAATGTCTGGCTTTAATGCACTTAAAATTTATTAGAAGACACATACCATTTTAAGGACCGATATTTGATTCTTATTTGTAAGTATCCAAATAATATACATTTGCATCATCACTTCACAATCATGATATTCCTACATGAATATGTAAATTTTATTACCATTAAGAGTGATTACTATATGATAAACTGTACAAGAAACAGTAATCTAGCAAGTCTATAATCAAATTAAAGTAACTAAATCTACTTTAAGATATTTATCAAACAATTCTAACTGTTCTTAACAAATAAAACTAGGTTTCACTTTTATTAAAGTAATTTAAAATAATCTATTTTAAGAAAATAGTAACTAAATTTATAACCAATTTTAGCTTTACTCTCAGTCTAATCAAATCTCAGGGAAAAGAAACCTTCTATTATGACCCAGGCAGTCTGCAAGCCTCTGTACTAGCTAGAAAAGTTAATTAAAAATAAAAAATCAGAATAATGAGACTAATATTTGAAATAAAAATATAATAGATATGAATTCTTGCTGGTGACCCTAAAAATTTACAAGAAAATCAAATTATGTTTGGAAGGGGGAAGCAGTCACAAGCCAGGTGTTTAAAATGTGAAATATATAAAAATGCCAACAACATTGTTTAGAGACAAAATTGACATCTTAATCTTGCAACCAAAATGGCTCAAAACCTATATAATTTGCTACATACTCAAATAAGGAGAATCTAGCAAGCATTTAACAGTGAAGAATAAGCTATAAAAGTGAAATAGCTTCATAGATCATTCCCTACCATCAGTGCGTCTGAATAATGGCCATAATACAAAATAAAATTAAAGATGCTATTTAAGAGGTCTCATGGATTCTAGGGTTCTTAGTTTTTGGAAACCTTTTTTCTTTCTCTCCTCTCTTTCCTTAAGTAACAGAATGTGTCGCATTTGGTTTAGTTAAGACAAAATTTGGGTTTTATAAGTTTGGTGTTATTCCTAATTTGATAGTTTGGTAAAGACTCATGGAGAAGAAGGCCCACGTCCCTCTCAAATATGTTCAAGGAGAGGAATCACTTCACTTTTACTTTACATAGATGCATCAACTAATTGCTCATCTGTGGTTCCTATTTCCTTACTTATACACAGGAAAAAAAAAAAAAGCCATCCACTAGTAAGATAAAATCAATCCTCCTTTATTAGGTTTTTTAAACATTTTCATCAAATACTTATATTTAGTGACTCAATTTGTTCTAGGATTAAATTATAAAAGTTTATTATTTCAGCAAAAGAATAATCAGACATTACTTATGTGAAGTTCATTTACCAGGCATCATTTATTTATCAAGGCATTACTGAGTATTAAATGTACCAGAAACTGTGGAAAACAAAAATAAATAAGGTATCACTAAATGGGTCCATAATCACCGCCAATAAAGAACACCTATCATAAACACATAAATGCCTAAAAAGGCATCACGATTCCAAGACAGAGTTTCAATTTGGCCTTCACCATTCAAAGTGCATTAAATAACATAAAGAAATATATTTTTGGTTGGGAAATTCTCAGGCATTTTCTAATAAATTTTAAAAGTAGCTGATAAAAAGCAAACACTTTAAAAAAATTGCCTAAGATACCATAAACCTTCAGTCTAATCATTTTAAAGAACATGTAACAACAAATTCAAATTTCTTTTTGTCCCCTATATTCTAGAAATAATTATAAACAAAAACAGGGTATGTACATTTTCTGAGAGGTAAAATAAGTATTTATGATTACTGGAAACATATTACCAATTGTGACCCTTATTTCAATGCACACATACACGTATCCTTTGTTATTAAATGATACCACTGTTCTAATATTTTATATAGAAAGAACTTTACTATCATACAGCAATTATTCACAACCTACCTAATGAAGCACAGTATGATTCTGATCATGTACAATAGGAGGAAAAACTGAGGCACAGAAATACTATAATTATTTGCCAAAGAGTTGAGAAATACTTACAGGCTAAGCAGAAAATAAAAGTTGGAACTAATTACATTTCACTGATAAATTATATGCAATTTCCTAAGGATATATTAAAAAATGTGTAAATTCACATATAATAATATACAAATAACTGAAAAAGCAAAGGAAAATAATTTGAAAGGAATTTCCTATATAGCCTGAATTACATAGAGAAGTGTGGTTTCAAAATAGAAGCTGCTAAGAGCAGGTTCTACTGAGTTATGTACACTCAAAGGAACTTGAGAAAATAAAGATAGTTTATTCAGTGAAAGATTATTAATTATGAATCAAGAAGTTTAATTTCATAAGAGAACCTAATAATACACAATCAGTATAATGTATCTCTGAGCAAGCACTGAAATATATCTTTAGAGAAAATAAAAACCTTATTTAAAATATCTTAAAATTAAAGTTAAAAAAACAGCACGTATACATAATATTTAAGATGTAATCATAAAAGTGTGGACTTCGGGGGATGATTTTCAAATAATAATGATGTTAATTCCAAAACAAACGAGATGTCAGGGAAAATGGTAGATATTAGCTTATAAGATTACTTTTATTAGACATAATGAAATTCTACATAAAATAAAATTCTTCTTTATCCCAAGAACAACAGTGCTTAAATAATGATTTTTTTAAAGAAAGATCATATTATAACCATAAAACATTTTCTGGTATTGCTTTATATCCATCTTGTCTTGTTCTCAAAACTATTAATATATAATATTTATAAAACATTTAATTTACTCTTGATTACCTCTTTAAAACCTTTGCAGAAAATCTATGATGTTATCTTCTTAACAAGGCCAAACCAAGGAAGGGGACTTTGTATTTCCATCATTTCTAGAGTAATAAAAATATCTTTATCTTCCAGAAGACTTTCACAAAATTCCAGACACTGGCATGTTATAATAATGCAATTAAAAATAAAAATTTTATAACAGAAACTAACAAAATTAATAACATAGGGATATACCATTCAAAAATCTTATCAAGATTAGAAGAAAGATGGTACTCATTTTTTTAAAATGACAAAAATATGATGGATTGGAAATATTCCATAATACAGTCATTTTTGAAATAAAAATTACATTCATTTCCTAGGTTCTTTGTTTCAAATATATGACAAAAACAAAACAAAGCAAAAAAACCTCGTAAAAATTTGTAGGTCCTATAGCAAAACGGCTTGAATCAATCATGTATCTCAAAAAAATTAATAGGAGGGTAAATATTCATATAGGTTAAAATAATTAAAAAGACGATCAGATCACTAGCTCACTAGATTTTAACTATTGTTTCAACTTAATCGTGCTGCTCAAATTCACTCCCAACCCCAAGGGGATTTTCCTGAATTGAATTTTTGTTCATTATATAAGATTATTATGGTTTTTCTTTTCTTTTCTTTTTGTTTTATCTACTTCATCATATTATGCTTATGCTTGATTTCATTTTTGACATACTTAAAAAAATTATAATGTGGTCAGAATTATTCATATACATCTCCAGAACTTGGAGCTCTTTACGCTAAATTTAAATGACCTTAAACTTCAGGATAGCTCCCAGGACATTCTACATAAACTAGCTTAAAAATCACTGGCCAAATGTTACAGACTTTCTTAACTTTGTTGAAACACTTTGTATTTCTTCACTGGAATTTTCACCTTCACCTTATCTGTCTCAGTGGTAGCATAAAAAAATTCATAAAATTTAAAAATGCATGCCTTTATTTGAGGAATTAAGACAAACAGAAATTATATTCTTAATGACTGAAATAAATTATATCATTTTGGAAGTAAATATTTAAAATCATATAACAATACTAACATTTTTGTTTTATCAACATAAGGTTATTCTTTTTGAAATGTTTAATTTCTGTGTCCTCAGTTAATTTAACAGAACTTTATCAAAAGACATTTTTTGACAGAAATCAGAAAGTGTTCCTCTACCATACTATACGAACCTTTGTGTCACTATCCTTTGAAAGACTGGTCCCTCTTTTAAATGAGCTCTCTTTTTGTTCACCCACTCACTCCCCCGTCTCACTCAGGGCTTTGAGCAATCTTTTCATTTCCACAAAAGAAGTAAATGACTAAAATTAGCAGTCTCTGGGCCCTGTGCAGCATCACCTGAGATTCCTGATTAACATTATGTTTGATAAAAACAAAAAAAATTATCAAAACAAAACAAAGAAAACAAGAAGACAAAACAAAAATCAAAATCTACCTAGGCCATCTTTTCACCTTTCTTTATTTCATAAGAAAGAAGCATTTAACACATTTGTTTCAATAAGCAATAAAGAAATGCTAATGTAGTTCTTGTCAATAAAAAGTCTGTCTTATAATTATTACTAACAAACTTCAACTTTAATGATATGCTAACAGAATAGTAACTTTATTGTTCTATGACATAAAACATAATCTTAATACAAAGTGTTTAGATGAAATTATTTTATATACAGAGCACTGTCAACTTCTCTTGTCAAGAGAAAAATAATTGTCTGCGTTCAAAATGCAGATTATCACTTTATTTTTAAACATCTAAATCCAGAGTATAACCATGTGTGGCAGGTTAATAAGTGCATGAAATCTGTACTGTTTCCACTAAATAAGATTTTAAGAAAAGGCCTATGCTGCAACTTTTTTTTTTTTCATTTTATCTGTGATGAGAAAATGACAAATACGGAACTTTAATCCCCTAAAGACTAGGTCTTAGCATCCAACTTACCTGACAAGATTTTCATTGTCTCCAGTTCCTTTGCAAGTTGCACATTCAGTTCTTAAATCTTCAGCCTTGGGCTTCTTTTGCAACACAGACTGTCTTTGTCTTCTTTCTCTAGGAACTCTTTCCTGACATACAGGGAGGACAAAATAAAACATAACAAAACAAAATCAGGATGTAAAGAAAAAGAAATAATTTTAAGTAAGAAAGATTCTCAAAGTTTAGACTGTGTAAGAAGTGCTTAACTTATTCCAACCTCATGTTTTTCTTCCTCAGGAATGAAGCTTCGTTTTCGTCCTCTGGTTCTCTACAAAAAAAAAAAAAAATCCACACAAATATCTAATGTTTAATTAATGATAAAAATAATTTTTCTCTGTTAAACATTACTACTTATGTTAGGTACTTGGAAAATTAGTATTTCTAGTTAATGCTGTATTGGACCATTGCATTTTATTACAATGTATGTCATAGGAAATAAAATCATAAATAACACTTTACAGTGTTTTATGTTTAAATAAACATATAAATGCCCTAAAATTATTTTGAAGGATTTTCTCGATACTTCAAAATTATCACATAATTATAATTTACTTAGAGCATTTAAATTTTCCTAACTTATCATATATGACTTCTATAGCTTAAATGGTAAACCTAGGGTCACACTACATCTATTGTTTGCCCACATGTGGACACATGCATACGTCCCTACTATGTAAAGAAACAATTCTTAAGCAGCCAAAAAAAGTGGAAGGAATAGGTCTCACACATCTCAAAATTTTAATTAAAATAAAATTAATTAAAACATAACAAAGTTAATTAAAACATGATATAAAATGACTTATTTTAAACTAATACAGTTAAAATTTACATCTTATATTTCAGAACATACCATTTGAAAGAACACATTCAAATGTTTAAAAATAACGTAAGCAATAGTATTTGCAGCTACTACATTACAAATCTCTACCCCCATAGCAGTCTCTGTAGATTTATAATCCCTGTATGCAGACCACAGCTCTTTAGAGACTAGAAGAGAGCAGGCACCACTCCCACAAATTACTTTGACAGTTAAAATCAAGGAACATCCCCAAATTAGAATACTATGTATCAAATAATTCTAAACAGAATTACATTATAATATAAATGCATTAATGTTTTCTTAAATTACTGTCATTTCAATTCTTCACAATACCAAGTCCACTGTTATTTAGTACCATGGCTATCTGCAAACCAATTAAACTGCCCTAGAGAACCAAGAAGCAACTAAATTTGTCACTCAAAAAAGTAAATTTACAGACTATGTATTCTTTTACATTTGTATTGCCAATCAATGTTTTAATTACATTATGGAAGAAATTAGGGGAAAAACAGGAGGAGTGTATATAGGAAAGATCTTTAAATGCAGACCCTACATCTACTATTCTTATGTCCAAAGAACAATACTGAGTTTTGCTCTTCAAAATATTAATCATGGCCTATAAGCACTGGCATCCCCTGGGTGCCTGTTAGAAATGCAGAATCTCAAGCTAACTCCACCATACTGAATTAGAATCTGTCTTTTAAGGAGAATCCCAAGCCAACACACATTAAGTTTAAGAACAGCAGTGTAAGAAGAGTCCTTAATATCAACAACACTTACTCAAGTTCTAACTGAAACCTCATAGCTAGCACTTTCTATATTCAATTCTTTTCCTTCCGTGACACTCTCGCCCTTTAATGCGTCAATTTCTGTCCCCTGACACATTCACCCCAAAATTGGTAAGGACCATATTATATTCATCTTTCCAATTAAACTTAATACAATGCTTATTCCATAAAGACTCAATATATTTTTTAATGAAATAAATTAGTGGTTAGATTAAAACAAATTAATGATTATACTACACAATACAAAAGATAAAAGATATGAAAAAAATTTAAATTATTTTTCTTTTATCTGATAATCTGTTATCAATTTGTATAATCTATATAATGCCAGGCATTTCAATAAGGTGTTCAGAATTAGTAACCAATATCAAGGGGAAAATATTCAAATTACTCATTTTAGTTCTATGAACTTCTAAACGAAATGCTCAAAAAGCCCTTCATACATTTCCACATTTCTCTTCATTCAACCCGTCTTTTAGGTAATGAAGTAGGAAATGTATCATCTAGTTTTGAATTAATCTTTCAAGCATATACGTTAATATTCCAAGTTCATGTTTTCAATTATTTTAAAGATATTTAATTATTTACTATTTTTCACAATACTTTAAATCTTCAAACATCTGGTATGATTCCATCGATTAGAACTCTTTTCATACCCAGATTGCAATTAGTATCATTTGGCATAATGCCAATTTGTGATTCTATCACATAATGGTACATAGCTACATTTCTCTATATATTTATGAACTCCTTCTTATATAACTATATATTTTATTAGAGTGTTATTTTTGAAATGAACAGGTATTTGCAATTATCTAAAACAGTCACTTCACATTAAGTGCATTTATTACCAAATGGTAGTCATTGATTTATCTGTGTAATTTTAAATAACAATAGCAACAAGAACAATTTTCAGCTACAAAACAAGGTTTTTATAAGACCACGAAATATCATCTTAGAGCTCTGAAAAAGCAGTCTAGAGAAATGACTTGCTGATGTCACATAGCTGGTTAAGTGTCAGAAGTAAACCTTAAACCCAGGTATCACAACTCTCAATTCCGTGACTTTTCTTGAATTTCAAATCCAACACTAATAATTAAATCCCAAATAGAAATGAGAAAAATCACAAGTAAGCAAATCTCTTACTCCACTTGAATACTTAACTGTAACATGATGATGCCCGATGAAGATTTCTTACATTTCAAAAGAAGTTAGAGAATTTTACCATACCTAATGAAGAGGAAATTCAAATTGGCACTATATTCTACCTAATTAGATATCCCTATACAGTACAGTGACTAACATAATCCATTACCAAAGTAATTTATAGCATGTTCCTTTAGCATTTATCACATTACTAATATTTCCAAAGAAAAAAATAAAAGAGGATTTAATCCAAACACAACTATTCAAAATACCAAGTATTCAAGAAAATATAGAGAGCTATGGGTTTTTTTCTATTGTTCATGAAGTGACAGCAACTGTTAACCACGAAAACTCATAACCACCTAAGTTTACAACGAAGTGTCTTAAACGTGGCATCCTTGAATTAATCAGAAAATGTAAGGGGAGTTTAAAAGAGGTTGAAATGGTTAAAAAAAAAAAAAGCAAAAAGAAAGAAAAACAAAAACAAATTTGGCTCATCTAACAAATTTCAGTTTTCAAAGAGCTTGCCTCATCTCAAATGAATAGAAGTATTCAAAACTGAGTGGTCATTTCACAATATATGTTGAGGCTGACACAAACTACTTTAGAAACAAAATAAAGCAGCAGGGTGAAAACGGTATGTAGAAGAAGGAAGAATTTTACTTCACAATATGTGTTTTAGAACTTAACACAGATAATATTATCTGGAAATTCCAAATGATTAATCAATTAAGAGTTCAATTCCAAATTTGCTTCATTTTGAAAGCTATTATTAAGCTATTAAAAGTAAATGAAAGTTTGAAACTCACTCCAAATCTTGACACATTCCATTTTTTAAAAAATTTTTTAAGAACCTGATTTGTTTAGGGAACAACCATACTCTGATCTGCTTAAATCACCTGGTTCTTAATCTATGTATGGTAAATTTACTTTAAAAAAGGAGATAAAAACATACATAGAAGACGCTGGCATTGTATTAGAGATAATGTATCTAAATTGAAAAAGAAAAAAATTATTTTAGCTACCAGGCATCAATTGTAATAGTATATTCACCTGAATCAAATAATTAAATATTTTTATAACTTCTCATTTGGACTAGAAAACATGTAACAAATTTTAATTAATGCTTTAGAGCTGAGGTTATTTTAATCTACAATTAAGTCAAATGCATGATGATTTTTCCCAAGGTTAGAATGATTCATTTGGCAAAAAACTAAAACACAGTGAGTGCCTTAACCTCTTTGATATCACTAAACTAAGCTTTACTTGTGAACTGTTTTCTCTAAATTTAACACATTTCTGACGACAAATCGACATTTATACTAATAACAAGTAATAAGTAAGTCATATATAAGTTAGAGGAATCATAAGGAATGTTCCCCTCTGTGATTTATATTTTAAAAGAGAATAAGCTTATTCCATGAGTAAAATTCCCAATTCAATGTTAATTAGGACAATTAAGTCAAATCTTGAAAAACACAGTTAGGCTAAATAGTGTCAGATTTATGCTGGGGAATAAATGCCAGTAGCTTTTTGGTAGCTGTTCAAAAATGCTTTGATATAAAGTGTATTCAATAATGAAACTATATTGAAAACAAATCATAAATTAAGGTTCATAAAATATTCAAAGAAAAATGGTATATATACATGAAAACAAGGTGTGAAAAAGTGCCATCTGTTTCTGTTGGCTATCAACAAACCACAGATGGAATGGTGATGGAATGGAATGGTGATCACCAAAAGTGAGTGTTTCCCTTCTGGTCAATTGGCTATAGAGTTTATTTTTATCTAATTTAATTTATATTAACAGGGTTATGAATATAGGTGCAAAAATAAAATCATGGCCAATTTGGCTTAATTACTATAAATTAAAATAACTACAAGTCTAAAGATATATAATAAAATACATATTCTACATGATATGTAAGTGCTGCTATAAAAATCTTCTCACGGATAATGGTATATACAAAATAAGTTAAATTTGAAGTTCCACCTAGTCCTCATTCTTTTTATTTCATAGTCCTAGAAATAAATAAAAATGATGTATTTCCAAGAGGTAAAAAGCAAAACAGGAGCATTTGGGTTATGAATAAGATTACTTGAATTAAGGATTCCCACAGTGACCAAAGTGAATTAAGTATGTTCTAGTTCACCACAGAAATTTTTTGCCAGGGTTTCTTCTAAGAATCTATGACAGAAAGACATTTTATAATCTGTTTAGTACTTCAGAGGTCACTTTGGGTTTGATAACAGATAATTCTGATATCTAAAGCCCCCATAAAAACCTTCTTTCCCAGAACTGTAATAATTCAAACAGGGTAAGGATAAGTAAAATAAGACATGGACACAATGCACAGTAACCTTTAGTGATTTCAATAGGACAGAATCCAAATGCTTCAACATTTTCCTAAATTGGCATCCAAAAATATATGTGAAAAACATTTCATACTTTCAGATTCTCAAGACTTAAATCCTAACATTAAATAGCTACTTTGCGTATGTGTAAAACTACTTAAAACCCCAGAATAAAATAAATGTAATAAAAATAAACCCCAGAATATTTGATTATCTTTCAAATAAAGAGTGCCACTTGGAACTGATTAGTGGCTCATTTTGTTAAAATGAAAAACAGATTAAACATGTTTAAGTACCTTTCCAAAATAATGATCTAAAGGAAATAGTGCATAATAGAAAACATACGGCTTTCAGTCAAAACGGCTAAAAAGCACTTTGACTATTTATTGCGTTTATTTTGCAAAAAAGGAAACATATAATGCACAACAAAAATTTATCAGTCAAGAAGAAAGACCTCAGAATTTCAAAGAGAATAGAAAATGACGCATGTTTGTAAAAGACTATGGAAAGATAGGTCCCAGCAAGTCCTTTGGCACTTCTACAAAAGATGAAAAGTCACTAGATGACATGGAGTGCAAAGAAAACAAAAAGAAAATCTGAAAGCTTTCAAGTTACATTAAAGTTATTAGAAAATATGCCCAAAAGTACAAATATCAATTTTAAAGTAACTTCAAAAGGGACATCAGTAAGCTAATTTATATTTTCTTCAAAAGTAATTTCCTTGCCTAAAAGGAAATGAAAAGTCTCCACATAAAAAATAATGCAGAGAAAATGTCTAAATAACAAAATAACAAGGTACTTAAACAGAAGTATCTCAGGCTGGCTTTACAGTAATTCTACAGTTTTGTTGATGAAATACAGTAAAACGCACAAGGAGAACAGGACCAGTTCCTCTGTGATGAATAGGACAGCTCCTGTCCACCTGAAGTTCAGGTCCGTGAGTCTACAGATGTTAAAAATAAAAATTACATGAATAATTACCTATAGATATGGTAAGTACAACTAAGGTGAAGTATAAAAATGTATAAAAGTATAAAAAGTATAAAAGCCACGTGCTGCTCTGATCTTTCAAAATCTCAACTACAATCCATTTATCAAAATTGTCCTTCAATGTAAGAGTGAGTCATAATTTTAATATCCACTAATGATATAAAACTCTACATTCACCCTAAAGATGGGTATAGGGAAAATGTCTAACAAATTTTTTTAAAAAGTCAAAGAAACAAATTTAAGAGTGATGCTCACAACCCTGTGGTAGGAATGGGAAAAAGAGTTCAAGATTGGTAAGGAAGGGCAAGAGGATGAAAGAATCAAGGACGGCGGCAAAAGCCTTACTAACACGAATAAACGTAAGATCTAGTTGAGGTACCAGAACTATAGTGAAGGCGGAAGGTACCTAGGTAACTTGGCTGGGTAATTTTGAGAATAAAGATGGCCGCTTGCCTAGAATTGTGATGAAGAACCCACAATATACCGAGGTCACAGGAATTGGGATTTAATCACGCTTGTTTCACAGACATCTTAAAATTAAAATCAAGGATTATTTCATGTAATCCTCTTTCTTTACCCAACGCAGAAAACTCTTCAAAAAATATCACTGACAGTCATATAGCTTCAACTACTACAAAGAACAAGGCAGCATGTTCTAATGTAACACAGTTCTAATTGTTGGTCCCCATTTTACTGTCTGAACAAAGACTGACTTTATCCAAGTATTCACGTAACAGAACTTTTAAGTATTTAAAGATAAATAGCTAGGTATTTGATATGTAAATTGTCTCTGTTTATTCATTTATTAAGCTACTAAACATACAAAAAACAATTACAATTGTAACAAGGGCAGCAAAAAAAAAAAAAAATGGTAGTAAGGAAATAAACTTTCCATTATTTCTCAGAGTATCCTTTCTAGAACTTCATCATTCAGTTTGCCCTGAGAACCATGTGTTAAATACCACACTATGTTTTGCTCTTAAACGCGTATGAACCAAAACTGGGGAATAATAGTAATAATAAAGGATTAACTAATGTTTTACAACAAATGTATGATCTCTTAGTCATTTTTTGTTTAAGAGTCCAACTAAGAAATATCATTTTAGCACTATGTCACACAGCACAGATAACAGAGAAAGGGAAAGACCTATATCTTTTTTTTTTTCATTTAAAATATCAATGTCATTATCTAACAGGGAAACGCAAATCAAAAATACAATAAAATATCACTGTACACCCTTAGCATGGCTATATTAATAGGATAGACAAGAACAAGTGCTGGAAAGGATGTGGAGAAATTAGAGCCCTAATATACTGCTGGAGGGAATGGAAAACAGTACAGCCACTTTGGAAAACAGCCTGGGAGCTTCTCAAGAATTAAACATAGAATTACCATATGACTCCACACTTCTAGGTAAATACCTAAGAGAAGTGAAAACCTATGTTCACACAAAACTTATATATGAATATTCATAGCAGCATGATTTATAACAGCCAAAAAGTAAAAAGCGACTCAAATGTACATCAACTGATAATGCATAAAGTCTGGTATATACATACAATGGAATATTATACAAAAATATATTAAAGCAGACCTTCGAAACAGACATTGACAATGGATGATATAAATCATAGGAATTCTAAAGGAAAGAACTACTTAATGCAAACAAAATAAAAGGAGCTCTTCTTGCCAAAGTGCCTAATGAGAAAATCTTTCTGCTAAAACTGGCTAACATATCATCTATCGTAAGAACTTCTATTTTTTAAGATTCTCTACTTCACCCATGTTACTTCCTTTCAGTTAATTAAAAAAAAGAAAGAAAGAAAGAAAAAAGAAAAGAAAAGAAAAAAAAAAAAAGTAGCGGGGAACCTGACTCACTCATCATTCCACAGCAAACATTGTGAGGGCTCAACTGCATATCCAGCAAGCCAGGGGAGAAGTTAACCTTCTTCTCAATTTTAAATCCTGTTGAGCCTATAAAAAGTCCAGGTTCACTTTCTTTGGCCTACAATTTAAGTATCCTCTTAGTATTTTACAACTCCTTAAGTCACTGTCTCTATATTTATGCTGCCAATGATTCATTTGAAAACTTAATCTAGAACTTAATGCGTGTCTTGCATAATGCTCAGAGCTGGGAAAATATGGATTAAAAAAGATAATATCCTAGTCCTCAAAGAGAAAAGAGAAACAAGGGAGGAGGAGAGGTACCTGGAAATATTACTTTATAGGGTACCTACCATGTGTCAAGCAAGCACTATATTAGGCAGTTGGTCACTACTGGTACCTGAAGTCTATTTGGCACACACACTTACCACCAGCACTACCACCACGAGTACCTCTCTTACCGAAGGTTAGAAACCTCGTTTCCCATACTGCCTTTCCCTCTATGGTTTCGTGTTTGTAACCTGAGATTTGAAATGGATAAGCAAATTGAAAGCCATTTTGCTCAGAAGTCATGGGAGTAAAAGATGTTTGGATTCTTCAGATTCTGCAGCTTTGCAGACTTTTCCATTAGTTCCCACTTCACAGTCCTGCCAGGTTTTGCAGACTTCCCCAAAAATTCCCATTCTTTTTTTTCACCCACTTAACACTCCTCTTCAGGCTGAGCTCTACAACTAAGTTCTCTGACCTAATGTCAGCTCTCACCACCTGCTTAGTGCTTCAGTGTAAGACATTTCACTGACAATTTCTCTAAAGTTCATCAGAGTTCCTTTGATCTATGGTCACAGCTTTCTTGACATCCACATCCCCAGCTATGCCAACAGTATATAAACCCCTAATGCTTCACAGAATGACCCATTTTCTTGACCAAACCATTAGTAATGTAGTCCCTAAGCTGCTGCAAGCGTGTATAGCCTATGATTCTGGCCCGTGGAGAAGTGCCTGGAACAATTACTAGTAATCTTGTCTAGAAAGCCAACATAATGAAGCAGCTAAAAGTATGGGTTCAGGTGCTAGCTAAGTTTGAATCCTGGCTCTGCCACTTAGAAGTTGTATGTCCTTGGGGAAGTTACTTAAACTCTTTGCCTCGGTTTCTCACCTGTAAAATGGCAATAATGCTAGTAACTACTTCTTAGGGTAGTTATCATAATTGAATTAATAGAAAGTAAACAGTAAATATCAGATAAAGGTTTAATAAAAATATACGTCTCAACCCTTTCTCTTTTTTAGATTTTGTCCTCTTGTTTGTATCCAGTAATAAAATAGATACTAATGGTTATTGAGACATTGAAATAGAGGTGGGTGTTTGCAGAGCCAATCTAAGATGTTATAAAGTCAAATCTCTGGAGCAGGAAACAATATCAAAAGAATGTTTTAAAACCGGAACATTCCTCTTTTGCTTACTAATATTTGAATATTTTTGTTTCTTGAACTATCCCCATGCTCCTTTCACATATATTTCATTAATTTTTTTCTTAGGTTTTTTTGGGCAGATACATCAAAAGAAATGTCAGATAGTCAAAGTTCAAAATACAAATCCTCATGTTAATAATAAAGGTAAGTTGAAAGTACATAAATTGAGTTGAGGAAAAGGAATGTTGGGAGCAAAGTTAACATAAATTTTCTCTTTAATTATATTTTTTAATTACAACAAAAAAGTAATCACGTATCACTTTTATAGTTAAAATTTAATTTAAAAATAATTCTATAATTCAGAATAATAACTTTTTTAAAAAATGGGGGTACCCTAGCAACTAAACACAAGATAACATTAAAATATGAAGTAGAGGGAACCTCTGTGTTTACATAGGAAAGGTACTTTCTAAAAGTATAGTTTTTTCATTCCTACACTTAGAAATCATTCTTTTACCATTATTTGTAACACTAAATCTTCAGTGCTGTAATTTTTTTTTCCCAAGTAACTTTTCTGGTTAATCTTTTTTGCCATCTTTGGATTAAAAAAAAAAGTAGAAGAAAAATATAATAGTGGGACTGCTCACCTGGAAAATATAGGAAAAAGTATCTATACTTCATTGAAACTACTGTCTCAAAATATGCTATATTCTTTTAGGTTTCCATAAATCCTTATTAAAAAGAACCAGAGTAGAATGAAATAATAAATTACTTTCCTCAGTATCCAGATAACAAAAATATAATAAGTTGCTGAGGTATTCTACTCCCTGTTAAACTCTCTAGCTATGATAAATGGAAACTACCGGTCAGCAAGAAAAAGTATATGCCCATCTTCCAACAGCAACCTTGTTTGGCATAAAGCAGGCATCAGAATACAAAGATTGAGTCTATTGATCCATCTCTTATTAAATAACACTGATCAAACCAAGTGAACAGATCAAAAAGATATCCATCGCTTAGTCAAAAAGCTTAGATGCAATAAGCCAAATGTTTTAGGTAGATTTGGAGTGACTAGTTAGGAAAGGAAAAAAATGGGAGAGAAAACAACTGCATCTTGATTTTGATTCTCAATACAAAAGTATAATACTCTTTTTTCCCAGAGAAGCTTTCAAAGTAGTCACAATTTGGAGGAAGAAAGAAAACCACCACAGAGCAACAGCAAAATAAACATATACTGGTGGCTCCCATATGCAAATGCTATCAATGTACTTATTAATTTATTGCTTTTAATTTTTTTCTTTTCTTTTTCTGTTTTTTAGACATAGTCTCACTCTGTCACCCTCGGTAGAGTGCAGTGGCATCATCATAGCTCACTGCAACCTCCAACTCCTGGGCTCAAGTGATCCTCCTGCTTCAGCCTCCCAAATAGTTGGAACTATAGGTGTGTGCCACCAGGCCTTGCTAATTTTTCTATGTTTTTGTAAAGACAGGGTTCTGGGGTCTTGCTCTTGTTCAGGCTGGTCTTGAACTCCTGACCTAGAGTGATCCTCCTGCCTCAGCCTCCCAGAGTGTTAGGATTACAGGTGTGAGCCACCGTGCCTGCCCTCTTTTCTTTTTGTTAAATATCAACTTCCTCAAAGTAGAATAACCTTCAAACATTTTATTAACTTGTACACTACCTGCACAGTGAATAACAGGTGTGATGTCAATGATCTCACGCAAGCTTAAAAAGGAAAACTGTTAACATCAACTGAAAGTACAAAGAAAAGGAGTGCTGAATCTAATATTTAATGTGAATAAACTCAATTATGCAAGTTAGTAGGTAGATATGTGCCCGGCTTCCCAGACTGTGCTGAGAAAAAAAACTAAATGTTTGTCTACAGACCTCAGAAAAGACATGAGTTATTAATTCAGACTACCTGAGTTTGATTCCAATTCTGCAACCTACTACCTGTGCAATCACAGTAGTAAAATACTCAAAGGTCAAGGAGTAGGAAGAAATACAAAGTAATAAAATGGTTGGATTTATTAATAGCAGCAACATACCAGGACTTACTCAAATATTCCAACATGTAAATTCTCTCCATCCCCCTTTTACTCCCTTATTGCCATGTTATTTTTAAACATAAAGACATGAAGTATGAAAAGTGAGGATCATAAAGTATAAAAAGTATGAAAGCAATAGCAGTGGGTAAGGAAAATTATTCAATAAAAATGGAACTTCAATCTAAAGCAGCCCTGATCATTTTTTATTTTTGATGGTTTTGGGGCAACTCCACAAAGTTCAATAACAAGATTAAAATGCTATGTGCTTAATTATACAGTAAAATCTGAATTTTTTAAAATAAATTAGCCCAATAATATATTACTTCACATATCCAACAAAAGAAATTATTAAAATAAGAGGAAAATCATTTTCAGTAGCATGAAATAATCTAACACTACTTTTCTAAGTGGTACAATCACTGTAACCTAAGTACACATAAGAAATTTGACAGTAATTGATAGGAAGTTTCAGAAAAAATGATCATTTAAAAAGTTTTATTGAGTGGTATATTATTTTGAAATGGAAGACTGAAGCTTAGGATATGTCATGATTACTTTATGTATTGTCACGAAAGCAAAATCTTCAAAATCTTGATAGAATAATATGGCTAATGTAAAAATGAACTACACCTTGATCAACAATGGCAGAAAAAAATGAAAAACTGACAAAAACAAAAATATTATAAGATATTTAAAAATGGAATATCCCAAATAAAAATATATATGCTAAAATAAAAAGTATAAATATGAGGATATTAGGAACAACAGTTAAAAAATATGATAAAGGAAGAGATAAATCAGTTATTTATTATAAAAGGTACTTGGTTATACAAGTTAGTATGCTGTTTTATGCCTGGACTCTCATAATTAATGCTGTGCTAAGAAACAAAACTAAAAGTCCTCATTTTTTAACCATGTACCTATTAATTTTAAAAGGTTAATACAACTCTGAAACAGAAATGATAAATGAAACATTAAGATAATAACAGGAACAGCCTAAATATAATAGTAACATCAAGATGACTGATCACTTTCTTCTATATCTCTCATTCTTAAATTCCTTGATCAGCCTGGTATAATACATGACACCAATTGAACATGATCATCAAAGTTTTTCTCAATGGATTAACAGAAAGCAAGCAGGAAAGACACAAGGGAAAAAGGAAAGGTAATAACCATGAACATTTATTTTCAATCTTTATTCAGCATAAGTATAGCACATGAGAAATTTGCTTAGCTCAGCCCCATAAATTCTAATTCATTAGTTTTAGGATGGGTCCAACAAACACCCCAGATGACCCTGGAGCAAGTAACCCATGGCCTCCAGAGCACCATTTCCAAATGTGGTACCACATAGTACTCTACCCTACAATAAAAAATGTATCTTCAAAAAACATGCTCATTGATAAAACAAGTTAAGAAAAAGGATAAATAAAAGTAATCATGTTTCTAAACAGTAAAAACTTTTAGAGCTTCAATATGCATTTGAATTCCCATAAGTAAGAAAATGATCAATCATACTATACTTTATAAAATTACTAGCCATGAAATCCTTTCTTGGTGTCTCACCCATCAATACGTACAGTATCTTAAACTTTTAAACAAGAAAACCAGAGACAAAGAACAAAATTAAAGGAATTGGATTAAATAAGAAATGTTAAAGCTTCCTTATAATTCTAAGATGAAAAAGCAGACAGGTAAAGGAGAGAAAAAATAGAAGTAGCCTTTAAGTTGTTAAAGAGTCCTCTTTCATCTTAAGTAATACTGAACTATGGGCACATAAATAGCACTATAATATTCATAATTTCCCTCAATGATAATTCCAAAGCTAAAGATGATAATACTGATAATAAGGATCTCTTTAAATAATTAAAGAAACTAGAAAAATAATGTTTCATAAGAGGATAATCTTTTTAGACATAGACATATAAAGTGATAACTGTATTAATAATAACTATAGATATTAGTCTTAAACAGTTACAGAAAATACTGCAGAAATAGAAACTAACATGCTTATTTAAAAAAGGAAAATTCTCTCGAGTTCCTTTTTAAACAAAACATATTTTTGAAGCCTAAAAAAAAAGTTTTAAACTGGTGGGGATCACAAATGAAGCTATTTCAAGTTAGTCTATTTAGAGCACCCAAAATAAACTATTTTAATTATCTAAGAGATAACAATTTCCAGATCTGCCTCATCAATTTCACATAAGCCTGTCACACAAAACTCAATGAAAAAACCAAGGTGATTACTCATAAAAAGATCTTTTCAGTGATTACCAAATAGGAGATTAGTATACATTTTTTTGAAAAAATTTTGAGAAAATTGTTACTTTAAAGAAAAAAGTAAAGACTACCTAAAATGAAACAAGTGACAAAACAAATGATAACTTACCCTAAAAATATCTTTCCATCTCCCTCGGAAAGAGATAGATTTTTTAAAAGTGCCTGCCTTGGCTCAAGGCAGGAAAGTGAAAAATGTCTCCCCCGGAATTCATATCTGCAAGCCAGCTGTTACGAGTTTGGAGCAGAAATTTACACTACTGATGTAATGGAAAACACACGTACCAAACTTTTATTTAAAATAATCTCAGGTTAATAGAGATGCCCAGGCACCTGGTAATAACAAACATAAATGATTTCTGGAAGAAATTCTTTAAACCATGGCCTCAAAGAATTTTCAATGAGAAAAAGGCTAATGACCCAATAGAAAAATTGGTGAAAGATTTGCATACATATTTCACAGAAGAAGAAATACAACTGACCAAAAATATATTAACAGATGCTCAAAATCATTACTATTGGGAGAAATGCAAAGTAAAATGACAATATACAATTTTCCATGCATCACACTGGAAAGTATTAAAATGGGACACAACAAGTTTGTGAAGCGAAAGAAACATTATCCATTGCTGGTATGAGTGTAAACTGGTTTGGAAAACAACTGTCATTATCCAGCAAAACTGAAGATACAGATAGTCTATAATTCAGCAAATCTACACCTCACTATATACCCTAACTCCTTGTTATCATGCTTCAGGAGATATTTACAAGAATATTTAAAACAAAGTAGTTTGCAATATAAAAACATGGAAACAATCTAACTGCCCATCAACAAAACAAAAGAAAAACTAGATAATGACCTATTTTTTCAATAGAAAACTATACAACAGTGAAAATAAATGAACTACAACTACATAGATCAACATGTATGAATCAAATCAATATAATGTTGGTCAAAATATCAAGTAACAGAAGAAAAAAGTCTGACTCCATACACACACAATTCAAAATCTGCAAAACTTAAACTATGTATTCTTTATGAATACACAGATTTGGAATGTAATCATAAAGAAAAAGAAGAGAATGAGAAATATAAAGTTGAGGAAAAAGGTTGGCCTCTGGGCTACATGGATGAAGATGAGATTACCGAAGGATTCACAGGGGACTTGAAAGGCTCTGGGAATGGTCTATCTTTTAAGCTGGGTAGTGGATGTGCTCAGGTATTCATCATTATGCCTTTGACTGGACATATAAGCTATAAACTCTTAGGTAAGTATGGTATATTTCATAATACAGAAAATAAATTCTTAGGAATAACCAATAGGAATACATATGTTTCTTTTTATGTCTCCTGAGTATATGTTTGTCCTTTGTCTTTCTTGCTCTCTTAAATTGTGGACTCAGAATTTTGATTATGATAAATAAGAAATAAATTACCGTATTTCTTATTGGAATCTTTTTGGGTTCTGGTGGCACATCCTGTGGAACAAATTTCACTGGTTCCTTAATCTGTCTCCTTGATCGTTTGGTCCCATCTGGTAAGGTTTCCATAGCCATGTCGGCTTCCATGTCACTGCTCCCTGCCTGGTCACATTCTGAGCACTGCCTACATAAGGGAAAAAAATAACAGTAAGGTCATATATTTATTATTATCTTCTAGCTTTAGCTATAGTTTCTATAAATAAAAAATCTAGGTAATGTTAAAAACATATAAAAATATATACAGGTAAAAAATATATATATACACAGGTAATGTGATTACAGGGTAAATAATGTTTAAACACACAAAAATGCACATATACTCCGGTAGGAATGACTACTGTGAATACAATACATAAAATGATTTAATGTATCTCTGTAAGTATAATAAGAAGACATGCAACAATGCTGTATGTTTAAGTGAATGGACATAAGAGATTTAGCACTGATTAAAAGGATAGTTTCCCTTTGGAAATCACGACTTTTTTATAAGTGACATATACTGTGACATCTGAAAATCAAGTCCTTCACAGACCTTGATAACCATGTCTTGTCACATCCTTTAATTGTAGTTAATGACAAGCTGTGCTGAATATACTACTTAAAGAAAACTATAGAAACAAACTCTAAGAAGCGTTGGGAAAAAATGGTCATTTTAGTTGGTGGCTCATACTAAAAGAAAAAAATATAAATTTATTTACTAAAGAAATTTGTTAAAGCAGCATTTATAGAGCATTTTAATATGGGTAACTCTAAAAGATAACAGAAATTGAAACTTCAGTCCAGATCAGTGGTGTGATCTGGACTGAAATTGAAACTTCAGTCCAGATCAGTGAAATTTCTATGATGTTAGAATGATCTGTATCTGCACTGTCCAGACACAAGCCATATGTGGCTACTGAACACTGGAAATGTGGCTGATGCAACTAAGAAACTAAATTTTTAAATTTAAATTTTAGTTAATTTAAGTTTAAATTTAAATAGCCACATGTAGCTAGTGGCAAACATTTACACAGCAGAAATCTAGACAATAACTGCTGAAAATCTTTATACTGCCAATTATTAAGGCCCATTTCAGAAACTTAACAGCCAGTTGTTAAAAAGTAAATTTTTATTCATATATTTTCTTCAAATTTAAAAGAATAATCAGAAAGCAATTCTCCAAAAGTCTAATTGATAGTATTCTCTTTGTAAAAATGGTTGTAACACATTAGATTGTATTTGATATTTAGTCTACATACATTTGTATCAGTACCCTTGAATGTAGCTTTTAATTCCCTCAAGCATTTTCAAAGGTCTCATCATTTGAATTCATCCTCCATCAAAATTCACATCTCTCACTCATTAATACTGTAAACTTAATATCAAACTAATATTTAGTTTTAAAAGTGAGAGTTTTAATTTTAAACTCCAACAACAGAGCTAAATACCAAGTACCATTTGTTTTGTTAATGCAAAGACATTAATTGCTAAAATGCAAATTAATATTTAAAATATTAATATTTTAAAATTCCCAATTATTTAAGCATAATAAGTTAGCAAAAATCTTAACACTGACAAAAACTGAACAATGAGAGAAAAACAAAGATGTACTTAATCATGTTACTCAGTAAATGTTTATGCATCTATTGCTAGAGCAACCAAGCACTTTATTCCTTAGATTCACAGATTACCATCACGAGAAAAATACACTTAACTGTAATACACTAAATTGTTCCTGTATTTGTCCTATATGAAAACATCAAAGACTGATAAGAGAAGTAAGTAAACATCTTATAGGATCTCAGAATTGAAATGCTAAGTACATTCTGAAATAATCTATTAGCATAACTAAATTGTGAAAACCCCAGAAATGTTAAGATATTATTAGTAAATAATAGTAAATATAACAACCTTCAAAAGTCATGCTTATAGATGGTATCAAATTACATCAAAAAAAAAAAAAGACCCGTTACTCGCTTGCTTTACAGAATTAAAATAAGTAATCTCAAGTACTAAATGATCAGTTCTATCAGGTGAGTGAAATGTAGTCAAAGTTTCTCTAACAGTTCCAATTCACTTTTCAAATATGTGAATCCCTGGAGTAGAGAAACAAGTACTTTTTCGAGACAATTCACTGTTTTTTGTTTCTCTGTTTTGTTTTTAATGAAATATTTCCCCTTTCGTTTCTCTTTCTGTAGCTATTACTCTCATCAGGACACTCTTTAACTTCTTATGCTCATTCCCATCCCCACCAAAAATAACACATTCAGGTGACAAAGAAACTTGCTCTAGAGCACCCAGATAACAGAAATGTTACCCTGAACACCACAAAGCATTGAACTAAAAAAATCAAAACAAAATGCAACTGCCAGTGCAGAATTTATCCATTTCTGTTTCAAGATTTCAAGACAACTGTCACATGATTCTTGCAGTGCGCAGAGTCTACACAGATGGACAAAATACTTGCCACTTTTTCAACAATCTGTTAAATACTATAGTCTCCATCTTATAGATATCCTTTAAGATATGTAAAAGGCATTTCTGCTACATTAATTAATGGGAACAAAAGACCCTGAGAAATAATAACCTAGAATAAATCCTTGGCCTGTCCAGTACAATGGAATTGAATATAATATTTTAAGAGAAAGTCATGAATTATCTTCTCTAAGTCAAAACATATACCTGGTTTCCTTTAATAATCCACTAAACTGCTATTATCCATGAATTTAGCTAAACTCACCTTATTCATGCACATTGTTATTTAACACATTCTATTAGAGAAAAGAGTCCTAAAATCTATAATTCACACGCAAAATATTAGAGGTAATCTTAAGTAATCAAAAGTTGATTTAATAAAATGGATTTTTAAAGTTTAAATAATAAAAATTCATGTTAAGGATTTATGCAAAAGAACAACCTTCATTCTACAATACCAAGAAATTTTTCTCAAGTTGCTATACCTTCTTTATTCTCCAGCACCATACAACTACAACTTATGTTCCTAATGATGATCCAAGAAGGTTGTAATAATCTCAATTACCAAAGAAAAATAATGTTACAGTATAATAGTGCTAAGATAAAGAGTATACTAATTTAATTTAGAGAATTTTATTTGCATAAGTCAGAGAAAAAAGGATTTCATGAATCTTTAAATGTAATAAATCCACCAACACTTCATACTCCAAATACTACAGATAATTCATGATTTCCTTCATTCCCCTCCACAAATCACCCTTTTCAGTCCTCAAAGAGAACTCTGGATCCCACATCATAGATTTTTCCTTACATCTAAGCTTTGCCCATGCTTTCACCTCTGTTTAACGGAAAGTCTTCACAGATGCTTACATAAAACTTCAAGAGTTGGCTCAAATGTCACCTCCTCAGTCAAATCACATCTCAGTCCCTCCTGCCTCTGCATATGCAAGTTTTTCTCTGAAGAGCAGGGAACATTTAACTTCTAAATTGTATTCATTTTTTAGTTATTAAACCTGAATAAAACTTTAAACTCATATCAGATATATATGTGTTATTTTATATATAGTAAATGTCCCTTCCCAATGCTTAATTCCTGCTAAGAATTAACAGGAAGAGGGGTAGAGAATAAAATATTTCAAATGGACAAATTATAAAGAAAAACAAAGGGAAAAAAACTTTCTGTTAAATTCTTCATAGAAGGGTTTATGCTTTCTTTTCATTGTAAAAGAATAAACAAAGGCATATCCAAAGAATAAAAGGACATAATAAATATTTAATTATCTGTAAAATGGTCTTTTTCAGAACATTATTCAAATAATTAGAAAAGGCAAGACAAATTCTGATCAGACAAGTGGTGGAAATCTAAAAATAGTACTCTGAAATTTAAGGAAGTATTAACTATTTGAGTTACTCGAATAAATCGAGCCTTTACTATTTATTTATATCCTACCAAACTTGTCTTAGAAAGGATTTAAGGCAATGTGAAGATAGTATATTTTTTAAAAAAAACAACAAAAAAAAAACAAATTAAAAATGAGACGAGATACATTTTAAATGCTGGGGGAGGGGGGTACACACAAAATACAGCCTAGATTACAACATCACTAGCCCCTCTATCTCCTGCCAAATTCCTCACCGATCTAATATTCTTCATCTACTTTGATTATCCCTAGCCCAACTTAAGAAGCCCCTGGGTTTTCCCCTTCTCCTTCTCCTAGGCAACTGAGCATTATTCAAGAAAAATAAAATAATCACATTTACTTATTCACTGAACATTCTTGCTATGCAGCCTCGGCAAGTCAGTTCTCTCTGATTTTTTCCACAGTAGCTGCTATCAATCAATCATCTGCTTTCTTCCTGAGTCCCATTATCATCCCAGGTCCTTTCTCTCTCTAAAGTCTCAACAGACTACTTATATTCCACTGAAATGTCTGAGCCTATCTAATGTGACATACTCAACTTCCCTACCCCACATCAAAAATTACTTTTGTATCTGTATCCCTCTCTTCTTTCTTGTCACATGTCATGTCAACCCAGCATAGCCCACTGAAGTCCTCTGGGATGGACTGAACAGAAAGCATCCAACTCTAGAACTAGTATCTCCATGAAACAGGTGCTAGTACTGGAGAAAGAAGCTGAATAGCAGGTGCTTAAAAGAAATGGTCATTCAAGCAGAGTATAGTATCTGAACAGTAAGGTGATAGATGGCATAGTCATTCTAGCTACAGTTTGTTTAAGGGGGATTTAGTAGTAAGGGTGTTACCATAGGTTTGCAGAACATAAAGACAGCAAAAACAGAAAACTGGTAACATTCAAATACATGTGCCAGTGGGATTTATGGAAGTTTAAGCCAAAGACTGGGGCACAGTCACCAAACAGGGGTCCAATAACAGGGCCTTTCCCTAATAAAAGGATCAGCAAGAACTAGGTAAGGACTAAAGCAGAAGCTAGTCAGTGATATGCTACTAAATGTCTAACACTGACTCTCTGTGGGGGGAATCCCTAATTTGTAGCATTTGCCAATTTCCACAGTATGAATACTCCTAACCATGCAATTTCAAATTACCAACATGGCATCACAGGATGTGGAGTAAAGAAAAGATATATAGTAGCAACAATTACAGGTTGAGCATCCCAAATCCGAAAAATCCGAAATTGGAAATGCTCCAAAATCCAAAATTGTCAACGCTCAAAGGAAATGCTCATTGTAGCATTTTGGATTTCAGCTTTTGATTGGGAATGCTCAAATAGTAAGTATAATGCAAATATTCTAAAATCTGAAAAAATTCAAAATTGCAGACACTTTAGGTTCCAACATTTCAGATAAAGGCTACTCAACCTGTATTCACCTTTCTCTACCATTCAGATACAGCAGACTTAACATCAAGAGCACAGATAACAGTGAAATGTAGCAAAATATTTATGAAGTGGTAAGTTTTGAGTATGTATTATCTTTACTATGACTTCAAAAAAACTGAAAATGGAGCAGGTATGAGCCCTGTAATCCTAGCACTTTGGGAGGCCAAGGCATGAGGATTGCTTGAGGCGAGGAGTTCAACACCAGCCTGAGCAAGACCCCTCTTTACAAAAAATAGGAAAATTAGCCAGGCGTGGTGGCACATGCCTGTAGTTCCAGCTACTCAGGAGGCTAAGCGGGGAGGATTGCTTGAACCCAGGAATTTGAGGTTGCAGTGAGCTGTGATGATGCCACTGCACTCTAGCCTGGGTGACAGAGTGAGATACCGTCTCAAAAAAAATAATAAAGTAAAATAAAACAAAACAAGAAACTGAGAATGTTAAAAAGCAAAAAGTAAAAAACTGTCTCCCACATGTGAGGTACACTAAAGAAAAAAAGTAATGCTCTAAATCTTATGCCAAATTAATATACCCAATAAATTACTAATCAAAGCTAAGTTGATTTTAGAGACAAAAGGAAATCTGATAATTAGAAATGAGAATAAATTCAAGACTTCACTATTCTGCAATATTATCTTTCACTTTTACTTAAAAACCACTATAACCAATGAAAAGGCCCTACATAATTCAGGCCCTTTTGAGAGGCTTTTCACTAAAACACCCCAGGCTATGCACTTTCACCTGAAGTTCTACAGAAACACACACTGGAAACCAGAACTCTGCAGGCAGAGCAGTATTAAGAGTCTATAAGCTCATTTAAGGAGAGAACTGTGTATTTCCTCATATTCCAAGCTCATGATAAAGCACCCTGGCTCTTGGAGACTACCAAACTAGCTTTCAAGTTAGAAACCCACCAGGATGCTTATTAACATCATTGGCATTCTAATATGTTATAGCAGTTTCTTCTTAATCTCTAGTTTCTAAAGCACGTAAATTCCAAAAGAAATACACTCCATTGTATTTAAGAGGAGCAGGTTA